>PVIR01017597.1:18646-34771 GCA_004026965.1 Petromus typicus | reverse complement strand
CTTTGTGGTTCAGGCTGGCCCTGAGCTCAGCCTCAAACTCACATCACAATCCTCCTGCCTCTGCCTCCCGAGTGCTGGGATGACAGGCGTGAGCCACCACGCCCGGCACTGTGGTATGTGGTACTGGTTGCTGCTGGGTGTGGGTCTCCACACCCAGTATTGTTATGTGGTTACCGGGGAATCGAACCCGGGCCCTTGCCCTTGCAAGACAGGCGCCGGAACCACTGAGCTAACTCCCCAGCCCTCCCTGGTATTTTTCTTAAGAATAGTTGCTTTGATCAAATCTTATAGTCCTGTTTGCCTCAGCTATCACTTTGCCCAAACCTTCAGAGATTTTCAACTCTATCTAGATACATCCACAATCTGATCACTTTTTACCATATCCACAACTATTGCCTCGGTTCCAACTTCCAACAGCTCTTGTTGGGTGAATAGAATAACCAATGAATCAGTCTCCTTCTTTTAACACTTGATTCTTTGAGCCTGTTCTCCTGGCAGTAGTCAATCAGAGAGATCCTGAATCAGGCCATTATTTTTCTGCTCAAAACTTTCTGTAGCTTTCATCTCAACTTGGAGTAAAAAACAAACTCCTCACCAGGCTCCCTGTGAGCCTACACAATCTGAGTCATGTCAGTTCTCTCCTACTGTTCCTATCGTTCATTTTGTTCCAGCCACAATGACCTCCTTGTTATTTTTTTTATAAAATTAAATTACATTTATTGTCAGTCGATAAGTAAAAACACGAAAGTTATGGTATCAGAAAAATTGTAGAACGGTGAGTGCCAGCAATGAAACCTTTCCAGAACTAAGTGCCAAGAGTTTGAAAAACAGTAGCTTGGAGAGGAGCCGAAGTGAGAGAACGGTACACAGGAATCATGAAGAAACTGAAAAAGGAGAAGAAAATGGGATTAAGTGATACAGAAGAGGTGGACCAGGCTGCAGAGGGGAAACTGTGGCACCACAACCAGCAACTGGCTACCTGCCAGCTGGGAAACAAAGTGAAACTAACGACTTTTCTGCTCAAGGAGAACAGAGAGCCACATTGGGATGAGGAGAATCTAATGCTTTTGGAACAGCAGAAAAAAATATGAGACACTGCTTCCCAAGTAGCCCTCCAGAGTCAATAGTCAGTGAACAGCTGCAATACAAGCGTCTGATGACACAGTCATGCAGAGCAGAGCACTGTAGGAAAGGGCTACTTGAGCCCCTTCCAGAGCCTGTTGGCTGCTTCATAGTGCCAAGTTCCCAGAGTGGATGAGGGAAAGACAGTCTCTGGAGACTGCCAGGAGTTGGAGTGCACACCAGGGGCATCCCACTGACTGGCAAGGATTAATGATCATCAACTCGGTTTCTGCTGTCAGAGGCCACTTTCACCTGAGTTACCCAGGATTGGACCCTCAGGTTGGCATCATGTTCCTACTGCTAAAAGGAGATTCAAAACAAGGCCTTATGGAATGTTGTTTCTCAACTAGCACTGATAGATACTACTGTAACATATTATTCTGTTACTGCTGTAACGTACTAGCTGCTATTGAATTGATTCCATAGGAATAATCCTGATTCAGTTGACAATTTAGTGCCAGTGAACTTCTCTGCCGAATCCACCGTCATGCCCTGGCATTCCTAATCCAAGAATTCAGTCTGGATCAGATTCTGTAAGAATGCCTAAAACCTGGCAGAAGGAAGTCCTGAGGCTGAGTTACCATCAGTATTGTGATAGAGGGATCTGAGAAGTTACTGGGATGTGAGCATTCAGACTCTCTGGCAAAGAAGTGACTTGGGAGTTACATATGTAATATCTCATTGAAATGTCTAATCTGTGTTCCTATTGGACATCTTACTAGTTTAAACTTTTGCTTGTTTCTTGAGCTACTTAATAACATGGGGTTATGTTATCTTCTTTTATAGTTTCACGTGTTTATTAGATTGTTCCTCTTGTATATTTGTTCTTTCATCAGCTCGGATTGAGTAGGTGTTTAGGTTTTTTCCCTTGTCTCAGCTCTTTATCTAGTTTCTTCATCTCAACTCCTTGAGACAATATCATTAACACATTTTAAAATTCTTTTTCCAAACACATTAACTCCACCTCCCAAGTTTTAAAATTTATCATATTTAGTCCCCCTATAGTCACTCTTATCTTCACTAGTATAATTCCTTGATTCTCCCCTTCATAAGATGTTGGCTCTTCCATATGTTACCTAGCTTTTTGACCTCTCTATAAGCAAGTTTTGATAATCACATAGCTTTCCTCAGTCACAAAATATACTCACTTTTTCTCTCATATCTCACCTCTGCCTCCTCTGAAAACTCTCAATACTAAAGCTCCAACTCAAATAAAAGTACTCCAATAAAAGCAGACTCCCAGATCAATCTTTTCTTCTCACCTACCACTAGTTTCCCCTTCAAATCTTCCCCTTCGTGCCTAATGCTACTCATCCAAACACCCTCGATTCTCCCCATCCCACCTCGACTACCTCATTGCAGAGCAACCACAAGTAATAAACTGTTACAGTGTGCACAGAGAATAGACCAAGGTTGGAGAAAGTAACTACAAGGGCTATCATATAGAAGTGTTTTGAGACTGAATGTGTGGTTGCTGTTACAATAGATAAAAGCAATTGTTTCAGAAAAACACAGGGATAGAGTTAAAATCACTTAAATAACAGAAGGAATAAATACTAGCACTGTTGAAAATTATTCTTGGGGAGGCAATATCTTACTAAAAATCTCCATATAAGCCAGAGGAATAATATATAGAATATATGAAGAATTCAAAAGTATTATACCACTTAAAATTAAAGACCCAGTTGAGAAATAGGTAAGAGAAATGAGCAGACACTTCAAAGAGGAAGAAATAAAAATGGTCAACAAATATATAAAACAATGTTCAGCTTCTCTGGCCATTAGAGAAATGCAAATTAAAACAACAGTAATATTCCATCTTACTCTGGAAAGAACAACAATCATTAGGAAGTAACAAATGTTAGGGTGGCTGTAGAGAAAAAGGAACCCCTTTGCATTGTCAGTGAGAATGAAAACTATTACAATCATAGAAATCAGTATGGGAATTTCTTAAAAACAGATATTAAAAATTCTGTGTAATCCAAGTATGTCCCTGCTGGGTATCTTCCCTAAAGAGCTTAAGTCATCATACTACAGCGATACGTGCATACTGATGCATATAGCAGCATAATTCATAATGGCTAAATCTTGGAAGCAGCCTGTATATCTATCAATAGACAGTTGGATAAAGAAAATGTGGTGTCTATATATAATAGAATACTACTCAGCTATAAAGAATGACATATTGAGAACATTTGTAGGAAAATGGATACACCTGGAAAATATAATACTGAGTGAAATAAATGAGACACACAAGCTTAAATACGTTGTGGTATTTCTTGCTTGAGTAAGGCAAAGTGCAAGCAAATAAAATGATCAAAGAAGGATCTAAAGGGACATGGGACAGATCTCTTGTCATTAGAAAGTCCAAGGGAACAAGAGTGAGGGGTGAGGGTAAGAGACAGTGGAAATGAAAGGAATAAAGATGTGCCATGTACAGGAACCTAATAATCCCAGCTAATATAAACAGTATATGCCATAACATGAACTAAGAGAATATCCACAAGTATGGAAAAGGGGGCAGGGGAACAAGAGGAGGAGGGATGAGAAATAGAGAAGGGGGAGGGGATTTTAAAAAAGGAATATGCTGTAACAGGTGCGTGTCATTATCCATAAGATGACTGTAAACTGCATGAGTAGCAAACATGTACTAATAAAATTAAAAGGTTACAAACAAAGCATAAAAATTATACATATGATGGATACATATAATGTTTGATGAATGTGTACATTGTGTAATGTTTAAATTAGGTCAAACATATTTATGTCACCAATGTTTATCATTTTATGGTTACAAAATTTCAAAATCAAAATACATTACATACATTAAACCCTCCTCACAGAAATGTGACAATATATTGGGGGACAGTGGGTCAAGAGGATGATGAAATATGTGATTAAGCACATCATGTGCCTATACAGATCTGCCAAAATGAAACCTATTATTCTGGTATAAACAATATGCACTAATAAAAATATGGAAAGAAACCTTTCAAAATCATTTCTTCTAGTGCTTTGAGTACAGTACATTACTGTTACCTATAGTCACTATACTATGCATTAGCACCTGAGAGCTTTTTGTTTTTATTTAACTGGAACTAGAACCTGTCGGTCAGCCTCACCCCCTTCCTACTGTCTTTGGCCTCTGACAACCACCATTCTACTCTCCACTTCGATGAGATCAACTTTTTAGGTTTCATAAATGAGTGACATCATGCAGTACTTCTCTTTCTGTGCCTGATTTATTTCACTTAATGATGTATAGTTCCACTCATCTTGTTACACAATAGTGGATTTCATTCTTTTTGTAGTTGAACAGTACCCCATTGTGCATATGTACCAAATTTTCTTTATCCATATATTAGCTGATGGACACTTGTTTCCATTTCTTGGTTATTGTGAATGGTACTCCTCACTATGTCTTGAACTTATTCTGCACACTCATGTCTTAGAACCTTTCCAGTTACTGTTCTTTTTGCCTGAAGACCTCTTCCTCCAGATCTTTGCAAGTCTCACATTTTCTCTCTTTTCTAGTCATTGTTCGAATGGCTCTTCTTCAGAAAGACATCTTTGGACATAGTAAAATAGCACCTTCAACTTACTCTCTATCTCTGTTGTACTTTGTGCTTCTTTGTAGGAATTCTCATCTATGGGTGGATATATTATGTATTTGTTTATTTTTCCTATGTGTGTTTTCTCTACAAGATTGTGAGCTCCTCAAGGGCAAGGATCTCATTTTCTTATTTGCTACTGTATCCGTCGTGCCTGGAATATGGGCTGGTGCCCAGTATGTACTCAGTCATTGCTTGCAGAATGGGCATCACAGACAAACATAAAGAAGAAAAAAGAAAATATAGACTATGTTTCAGGGGAACAGCAGATCATAAGGGCAGGGAAGGGAGTTATGGAAGACAGTTTAGTATGGTTAGGTAAGCCTAACCAATCAGGGGCTTTGAACTCAATATTCACTGAGCTCATATGGCAGCAAAGAATTTTTGCCATGAAAAATGGGGAACCATGAATACATCTCATAAGATAGATCACAGCAGGCCTTTGAAAAGTGGAAAGTCAACGTTTTAGAGAATATTAATACAACTCTGTTGGAGGCAAGTTCAATGTAGAGTGGCACAAATGGAATGAGTGAGGTATAGATATTGAGAAAGTAATTTGTTCAAGGCAGCAGCTTCCAGGAACACTGAGAAAGTATATACAACTGACCAAAGAGACTATTCAGGGTAAAAGTGTTTCAAGGTATTGCCACGGTTGGGCTAGTGTGAAGACTGGTTGAGCTGGCAGGGTCCTAAGGTTTCCTGGGGGTGTGAGGAGGTAGGGTGCAGGTGCTCTCACAGCCTTCTGCTTCTATGTGTATGTTGCCTCTAGCCACAAAGTCTTCCCAAGAACATTTCTTTCAGCCTGTTTTGTTTAATTTAAAAGAATTCTTTGGTGTTTCTCCTACTGAAATAAAAATCCAAATCCTGCCTGAATGTATGGCTATTGCATCATTTGACCACCAACTTCCCAGGTTAACACCCATCCTACATACCATGTCTGTTTCTGTGTATGTTGTTATTTTGTTTTCATCTTTGGTTACCATGGTTTCCCACATACAATGATCTTGTTCTCCTTGAATCTTGCCTGTCTGGAAATCTTGCTTCCAGAAAGCCATAGTTGACTCTCTCAGTTTTTCTCCTTTGTATCTCTGCCTAATTCCATGAGACCTCTTTTAACCTAGCCACTGTAAAGGGCAGAGCTAGCAGGTGTTTGGGGGTGCAGTGTGGTCTCCAGAACTGCTGTACAGATTGTTATGACATAAGAACCTTCCCACTAACAGTGGTAAGGGCAGCTGAACAAGGGCAGGAATTCTGTCTGAACTGGGCTTACTGATCTGTTAGGTTAGAGAGTGTCTCTACCCAAAGTCAGAAGCCTTCCCATAATTTTCATGAAGATATTATATAGGCTAATGAGGCCTCACTAAACTTCCTTTTCATCTGTTGCCGCTCCCTTACTTGTCACTTTAAACAAGTGTGATTATCTGCTACACAAAGTAAGCAGAAAAAAGGTGAACACCATTAATATTTACGTACTCGCCACATACAGCCAGATTTATCTCCTTTCAGTGATCTCTAAAATTCCACCACCACTGTTCTAGCTTCAGGCATCCTTCACATGGACTCTGCCTCCATTTCTTTAGTTCCCCAGATTCCTTGTTGGGCTCCCTAGTCCACCCCTACATCACTATTGTCACTCCTTGGTTACAACCTTGTCACATCTCCTTCTTATGGATCACAATTATTTCTAAAATAGGGTGTACATGCCCCAGAGGATGCAGGAGACAAATCAAGGTGTAAAAGAATATTGGTACTCTTTAGGTTTTTTTCTCATGCTATATATTTCATAATATACTTAATACATTTGCTCTGTACTATCTTATATAATATAGAAATTAATAAACATTTTGGAGCGTGTGATCAAGTTTTCCTTGATAAGTGTTGAAACACCAAAAATGGTCTCGAGATCACTGGGTAAGTTCCAAGTACTTGCTCTAGTGTTAGAATTCATTCACAACCTCGTCTTTCTCTTTCAATTTCATTTCTGAGTACTCTACTATCTTATCTTTCCTTTGCACTTGAAAGAATCAGAAGTATACACAGCTTCCTTATGAGAGAATGTCAGGAGAAATTCCATATAATTTTAGGGAAAAATCATTTCACAATTAAAATTATGATTAGGGCTAGTTTTCCTGTTTATAAGCGAGGCATGGCTTATGGAGACATAATTGTGTTTTTGCTTCTGGTCACAATTGAGACCTCAATGACTCATGATGCTGTGAGATCCTAGGGTGAGATTGCACTAGATGAAGACATCCTGGGGATGGAAAGACTCCTAAGCAATAGAAGTTCCTCATTGTTCTAGGATGTACCCAACCCACTGTCCTCTGAGTGACATGTTCTATTTGTTACTCATGATGTACTGAATAAAAGTGTGACAGGGTCAGAGTCTTTCATCTCTGCTGCCCACTGCAATATTGATCAGGCACAAAGCTCAGCTTCTTCTTTTAGTCTCATTTTTCTACCTTTTCGGTATAATTAATTATTTTGCTTTGTGCTGTCAGCCTCACAGGACACTGGAACTTAACCCCAGAGGCTCTAATAATGTCCTCTTTTCCTGTTCTGAACAAGAGAATCTTTGTGTCTTTATTCATTTTGTCTTAGTTCTTCATCCCCTGCTTTCACTGTTTGGCAGGTGATCACCTCACATTTCAAGCCTCAGGGAACTGACTACTGAGCCCCAGGTTTCCTGTTCACCCTCATCATTTCCATAACCACACATTCAAATTTCCCTTTCTTCCTAGCATACTTTAAAATCATCTGCTTCCTTTCATATGACCCATATTGAGCTGTGGACACTTTGGGATCAGAGACTATACAAAATCCATCTTTCTTTTTCTGTCATACACAGCCATATAGTCCATATCAGGAAGCTAATTTTTAAAGTTAATATTAGCAAGTACTTGTTATTGTGCCAGACACTGATTTTAGCATAGATTTCCATATATTTCAACTAATTTAAGCCTTGAAGTCAATCTCAATTTTATCTCCATCTTATAGATACATTAAATGGAATTCACAAGTGAAGTAATTTGTTGAGTCCCATAACTATCAGAGCAGTATTGAAACACACAAAAAATCTGACTTCAGAATACATTCTTTTTTTTTTTTTTTTTTTTCACCATGCCTGGGATTGTGGTATGTGGTTACCGGGGATTGAACTCAGGACCTTGTGCTTGCAAGGCAGACACCGGAACCACTGACCTAATTCCCTAGCCCAGAGTACATTCTTATAATCACTATATTCTTCTCAAAGAACAAACAAACAAACAAATAAATTTATGCATGAATGAATTAAGTGCTGAGTTTGGAAGTAGACTGAAATTGGAGCGAAAGCTCAGATGAGGCAGATCCAGATCAAAGATGGCATCATGTACCTCAGCATATGGATTTTACAAAACAGAGGTGACTAAAATGTGGGCATATCAGGACACCAAAATGGAGGGTAAAGAATAGCTCATCATCAGTTGACAGAGAAGATAAGAGGTAGGTTAGCTATACTCTATTCTTGGTCTACGTGGGGTGGTATTTAGGACATCTGGATTCTCTGTTTGACCTCAGGGTACTGTTGAAGAAAGTGAGGTCCAGAAGGGAAACATTTGTCATTCATTTAGTAGACATGACTGCTGTTTCAGTAAGCTTTAGCATTTCTCAAAACCACAGGCTCGTAGAAGATCGTTAACAAAAGGACTTTTGGAGTCAGGAATGGTGATGCAGTTTTAACCACTTGGAGACAGGCAGGGATTTTTTTTAATAAACTGAGTTTATTGGTACATTTCTGTGTATATATTATGATCATATTTCTCATTGAGAAATATGTACATGATATGTTATTATTATTATTGTTATTGTTATTATTATTATGATTAGAGACAGGGTCTTGCTTTGTAGTTCAGGGGATTCCTGAGCTCAGCCTTGAACTCAGTAATCCTCGTGCCTCTGCTTTCTGAGTGGTAGGATTACAGGAGTGAGCCACCATGCCTGGCATTATTGTATGTTTTTACCAGGGATTGAACCTGGGACATTGTGCTTGCAGGGCAGGCGCTGGAACCACTGAGCTAAATCCCTGGCCCCTTGATGATGATGATGATGATGATGATGATGATGATGATTACTTTTCCTCACTCCTCTGCCCTCCTTTCAACCCCCATCCCCCTACATACATAAAACTTTGTTTCTTTTTTTCCTTTTTAATATAATTTTTTTCTTTCCCTTCTTTGCTTTCCTCTGCCCCCATGCAGTTATCCTTTCCCTCTGAACATTTTCTTCTTATTTCACAATACCTATCACACATTCTTGACCTCATTTACACCTTCAGTTTCTCACACTAGAGAAATGATATGGAACGTACACATCTGTATCTTATGTATTTCACTTGTGAGTATGGCTTTGAGGTGCATCCATTTAGGTATAAATGTCTTTAATTTATCATTCTTTACGGCTGAGTAATACTCCAATTTATTAAAAACCCCACAGCTTCTTTATCCAGTCTCCAGTTGATGTGCATTTGGACTGTTTCCAAGATTCAGCTATTGCAAACTGTGCTTCTATAAACATATGTCACTGTGATATGATGTTTAAAATTCTTTCATGAATATACACTGCAGAGATATAGGGTCAAATGAGACCTCTAATCCTAGTTTTTTGAGGAATCTCCACACTGATCTTCACAGTGGTTGCACCAGTCTACATTTCTACCAATAGTGAAGAAAGGTTCCTTTCTCACCACAGTCCTACCAGTATTTGTTATTGGTTGATTTTTTTTCTTTCTTTCTTTCTTTCTTGCTTGCTTGCTTGCTCGCTTGCTTGCTTTCTCTTTCTTTCTTTTTAAAAATTGAGACAGGGTCTCACTTTGTAGTTCAAGCTGGCCCTGAACTCACTGTGTAGTCCAGGCCAGCCTCAAACTCACAGCAATCCTCCTGCCTCTGCCTCTTGAGTGCTGGGATTACAGGCCTGAGCCACCACTACCGGCATTGTGGTTGATTTCATGATAGCAGCCATTCTTTGTGGAATGAGATGAAATCTCTGCATTGTTTTCATCTGCATGTCTCAAATGACCAGCGATGTGGGACATTTTTTCATATCTTTCTTTGCTACTTTTACTTCTTCATCTGAAAAATGTTTGTTCATTTCAGATGCCCTCTTTTGAATTAGGTCTTTAAATTTGGGGATTATAGGTTGTCTATTCACTTCGTCAGTGGCTTCTTTTGCTGTGGACAAGCTTTTTAATAAGATGAGATGCTAGTTTTTGATTCTTTGTGCTAATTCCCATGTCATTGAGATTTTGTTCATAAAGTTTTTCCCTATGAGGCACAAAGATTTTTAAATTCAAGCAGCCTATCCTGTAAATTTAGTGACTTAGAAATAAAAGAATAAAAAATGATTTTGCATGTTAGCTCACTGCAGAGACCTAAGTTCAATCCCCAGTAGTTGGAAAGAAATACAAGTGCTTCTCCAACTTTAATGTGCCCATGAATCTCCTGGGGATCTTGTTAAAATTCTTCAAGTAGCCTCAGATGAAACCTGGGATTCTACCTTTCTAACAAGCTCCCAGAAGATGTTGCTGCTGCTGGTGGTCCGCAGATTTTTTTTTTTAGAATGAACTTTACATTTTCATAGAGCTTTAGAATATAACAGAATGGCTGTAGTCATCAAGCCTCACTCTTTGTAAAACACCATGATAAACATATAGTCTTTCTTCTTTAAGATTTCAGATATAAAGAATTGCACATAGTAAGTGCAATAATGCACTGAAACATGGTAAATACTTGACATTCACAGTTTTATTTAATCCTCACATCAGCCACATGAGCTAAATGCTATTGTAACCCACAGTTACAGCTAACTGAGTCCCAGAGATTGAAGTCATATGAGTAAAATATCTTTTCCCTCGCTTTTCCTGTAGTCATAGTCCTGCCCTTACTTACACATAATGAAGACTTAGTTCATTCCCAGTAGGGACAGTGGATAAGGAAGGCAATTTGAAATTAGATGGATCTAGGCTTAAATTCTGGTTCTGTCACTTCCTTGTCTTAATCTCTGAGGATCTTTTCCTCTTGTTAATGGGGATAATATCAGATCCTGGCTCCCAGTAGTGCTCTGAGTACTAACTTGAATAATATCTCTGAGATCTCCATATGTAACATCTGACCCCTAGTGCAGCTCAGCAAATATTAACTATTTTTCTAGCCTTAGCTTCTCAGTAATCAACTCAAGAAACAGTCTGAATAACTTTCCCTATTCTCCCCTTCCCAAGAAGGAACTCATTTTCTTGAAAATACTGAAATTTTGTTGCCTTGTCCTAGAATTGACCTTGGTGCTTGATGAGGAGGGTCCAGGAGTTCAAGGAAAATTGTCAGCAAAAGCAGCTATAGATCAGGTACCTCCAACCAGACATAGTTCCACTTCTCGCCTGTGTCTGCTGTTAACATACAGAAGGTCAAAGCTTGATCTATAAATCTTTGTTCCTTTTAAACCTCCAGGTATCCCTTCTCTTGAGAGGAAGGAACCAGCCCGAAGGATTGAAAAGACTCTGAATGTGGCCCCAAGGCCCACACAAATCAGAATTGTCCAAAAGCTGGGACTGGCATCTTGCCTGGAGAAGGGCCAGTTCCATGCTCCCCACTTCCTCTAGCTCTAAGATAAGTGGAAATTAAACATATCAGTGTGCTGAGTCTGTCTGTCTGCTATGCTCATGCAAGGTGGGGTTTTTCTTTCCTATAAACATCCACTGGAGCCCAATAACTGGGACCAGAGTAAGGTCACTCATTACTGATCATCTTTAAAAGGGTAGTATAGATGGAAGAGGGGTTGGGGATATAAGTCACCAATCTTGGGCTTTTCTGTTACAGATTTTAATCTCAAGAGAAAAGAGATTTATTCAGGGCGCCATAACTATGCAATTCTCGGAATAGTCAGAAGCCAAGGAATGTCAAGGCAGAGCTCACAAAGAATTTAACACAGTGTTTCAAAATACAAGTTCGGGACTCAAACCATGTAGGTTTAAATTTCACTTCTGCCACTTATTGACTGTGTAATCTTATGTAAGTCAACTTATTTCTCTCTGTACCTACTTCATAAAGTTATTGTAAAGTTTGAGTTTGTACTTAGATGCTTGGCACATGACAAGTGTTCACTAAATAGCTTCTAAGAATGAGACATGACAGGGCCGGGGATATAGCTCAGTGGTTCCGGCACCTGTCTTGCAAGCACAAGGGCCCGGGTTCAATTCCTGGTAACCACATAACAATATTGGGTGTGGAGACTCACACCCAGCAGCAACCAGTACCACATACCACAGTGCCGGGCGTGGTGGCTCACGCCTGGAATCCCAGCACTCAGGAGGCAGAGGCAGGAGGATTGCTGTGATGTGAGTTGGAGGCTGAGCTCAGGGCCAGCCTGAACTACAAAGTGAGACCCTATCTCAAAAAACCTAAAAAAAAAAAAAGAATCAGACATGACAAAGGCCAAAAGTTTAGGAAGTTCCCTGTCCCTCTGGTGATTTCAGTTGTGGTGGGAAGTGGAGGGAAAAATTGTTGAGGTGCTCTGGTTTCAGTGTCTGCTGGTCCTATGGGACATAGGGTGAGAAAAGGTGCTGAGAAAAAGAAAAGCCTTGGAGGCCTGCATGGGGCAGTGGTTGACATTAGCATATGTCATACCCTTATCTTTCTCCTTTCTATCAAGAAGCATACAGATCACAAGCAGGTCCAGGGCCTACTTTTATGGGGAAAATCTTGGAAGTCATTTTACAAATTGTTCCGTGGTCCTCTGTTTTTCTCTATGGCATTTAGGATTGCACAAGAAAATCTTTTTATTATGGTATATGAGGAAGAGGTCCCAAAGCCCATAATTTTCCACCTTCCCTAAGTCCACATAAAGTTTCCTGTTGGAATTTCCTCATAAGGGAAAGTCATAACTAGAGAACAGCTCTGCTTACCCAACCACAGAGAAAACCCATATCATCTATCAGTCACTTTTTCTTAGAGATAAATAGACAACAAAGGATTATCAGGAAAATAAAGAAAATGGTTGCAGCAAGAAAGCAAAGACTAAAATAAAGAAATAGAAAAACTGGAAAGCATTAGGGAATTTTTGAAACAAAAGAGAACTTTGGGGAGAAAATTATAAAATTCTCAGTGAGACTGAATAAGATATTACATGCATAAAATAAGAACTAGGAGACAAAACAGGAATAATAAAAAAGACTTCTCAGAAATTGAAAATAAGTTGTCAAATTTTTAAAAATTCAATGAATAAACTGGGAAATAATCTTGAGAAAATCTCCTACATTATAAGAACTTCCTCTCAAAAAAACTCAAAGAAACAGAAAATAGGCGAAATGTGAGACATATAGATCAATCTAGTAGGTCCAACATTTAAATAGTAGAGAAGCTCCAGACCAGAAAACTGGAAACGATAGACAACTTTGTGAAACAGATTCAAAGTTGATTTCCTCCATCCAAAGAAAGATTTCCAGAGTAAGTGTCCAATAGCAGCGGATCCAGGAAATTGTGGACCTAGTTTAAGCAGTCAGTGCAATTATTGTCCTCACTTTCACCTTTTCATTCCCTCTTCTGTGCTCTATGAGGTTATTTTCAGATCACTTAAAAGCTCAACTCAAATGTCCTCTCTTCTCTGTTCAAAACCTCTAGTGGATCCCACCGTGGTTGACACATTCATGTGTGAGAGGTGCTAGTGAGGAGAGACTTCATTACCTATTTGATTTCATTTCTTATTAGTTCTGTCTCTTCTTTCTTCTACTACTCTAACAACCTTCACCTTCACATTATTAAAAAATGGCAGGCATGAGAAAAATGCCATGTACAGTCCTGCCTCAGGGCTTTTGCATTGATGAATTTCTGCTTGCAATGTTCTTTTCTCAGGTATCCATTTGGCGAGCTCTCTTAGTTCATGCAAACCTTCATTCACTCGCTATTTTTTTCTTGATTGACTTATTTAAAATTTAAATAACCTTCCACTCTCACTGGCATTCTCCATCCCTTTTACCCTGCTTAATTTTTCCCTATAACATGTTACATTTTAACTTGTTATGGATTTTACTTATTTACTTGATTTTTTCCCCTCTTTTCCTCACTAGAACTAGCTTCATGGGCGATAAAGATTGCTATTGTCTTCTTCACTGCTATATGCAGAACAGTGGATCCCAGATCCCAGAACAGTGCCTGGCATATACAAGACACTCAATAAATACTTGTTGAAAGACTCAATAAATAAAGGCATATAACTCAAGAAAAAAAGAAAAGCTATTAGAACCTCTCTGTCTATCTTTCTGCCTCTCTCTCTCTCTCTTTGTCTCTCTCTCTCTCTCTCTCTCTCTCTGTGTATAACTATGCAAGAAAGTCATGGTTAAAGACAGGTCAAAGTAAAATATGACTATAAGCAACTGAATGAATATGAGACTCTATTTGACATTGATTCTACAAAAATTCCACTTTGAGAGGCCTAAAGTTTCTGACATTGGACTTTTAGAGAAGGAAGTATATTCCCAAGTCACTACTTGGCTATATTTTGAAAAATATTTACATATCATGATAATGTAAATGCTGTTTATTGATTTTTCAGGATTTTAGATCAACCTGGGGAAACTAAGCATGGAGACCTGCTTCTGACTTCACAGCATAATTTAAATGTTAATAATCTGAGTAACATAAAAGGAAAAGGGAAGTTGACATTATACATCATTGAATGAAAGAGAGGTTATTGATCCAAATATCCTTGTCTTAAAATTGGGTGATCAAAATCATCTGTGATGAACAGACTAGAAATAGAGGCTTGAGCATTTTTTTTCAAGCTACAAAACTGATCAAGAGCAAGAAAAGTTGTATTTGGGTTGTTTCCAAGATTTAGCTATCACAAACTGAGCTGCTATGAACATGGGTTCATATATATTGCTAAGAAGGAAGATGTGATTTTTTATGAAATAGAGTATTACTCTGCCAGAAAGAGTGATAAGTTTGAGTCATTTATACTCACACAGATATACCTTGAGGACCTTCTCATAAGTGAAATAAATAGGTCACGGATGTGTAAATACTGTATCTTTTCTCCAGTATGAGAATCTTAAGATGTAAATGAGTTCTAGAATGTATGACAGATATTGTGAAATAGAAAATATTCAAAGGGAAGAGTAGGGGTAAGTAATGAGGGGGAAATAAAAAATGTGATGTTAAAAAAGGAAACAAAGCATATGTATATAGAGGGTGGGGGTTGTAGGGTGGGTAGGAGAATGGGAAAAATGAGAATTAAGTCATGTCATATACTGGTACAAATTCTCAATATTGAGTGTTCAAGATGTGTATATAAAATGTACCAATAAACAATCCAGTTAAAAAAGAAAAGTTGTATTGACGTTAACCATACAGGGGAGTAGAGGGGAAAGTAAGGATTTTGTACATAAACAAGATCTTCATTGCCATCCTGAAGAATCAATAGAATGTTGTCTAAATTTTTTAAGCTAAGAGATATTATATACTGTTATCTGGACTTTTGAAAGGAGCCACTGGTAGAACTAAAGCCCAAACCTCTTTAAACGTATTTTTGATGGAGTAGGATAAATATAGGAAAGATTTAGGCAGAAGACTATTTTATCATATGCTCTTATATTTTGTTTGTTGGCATGTAGTCTCATGAATTTAACTAGAATCAAATGTTACAAACTTCCTTGGTCTCACAAGTGATATTTTATGATAATATCTAAATGGGCATATAGCTATCCAGTTAGACTCGCCCTCCTAGATGAAGAATCATACTGTAATATTCCTAATATGTTTATCAAGAGGAGTAGTGTATTAGCCTATTATCTATGTTATTACAATTGTATAAGGTTGGTTCTTTATAAGAAAAGAAGTTTATTTAGCTTACAGTTTGAGGCTGAAAGTCTAAAATCAAGTGGCCCCATCTATTGATGAGGGACCTGTTTGCTTCATTACAACATGGTGGATGGAATTATGCCGAGAGTAGTAGTAAAAAGGAAACAGCATAAGATAGGAAGCCAGAGACATTCAGCGGAGCAGGTTAATTATTTTTATAATAATCTATTCTTGAATAAACTAACCAGCATTCTGAAAGCTACATTAAACTTTTCCAAGGGTGGAGCCTCCAATGATCTACCTCAGTACCACCATTGAGGTTCAAGATTTCAGCACATGGGGGCCGGGGAGTTAGCTCAGTGGTTCTGGCGCCTGTCTTGCAAGCGCAAGGGCCCGGGTTCGATTCCCCGGTAACCACATAACAATACTGGGTGTGGAGACCCACACCCAGCAGCAACCAGTACCACATACCACAGTGCCGGGCGTGGTGGCTCACGCCTGTAATCCCAGCACTGGGAGGCAGAGGCAGGAGGATTGTGATGTGAGTTTGAGGCTGAGCTGAGGGC
>PVIR01017597.1:0-18546 GCA_004026965.1 Petromus typicus | reverse complement strand
GATTTCAGCACATGAACCTTTGAGGCACAAAGTATAGCCAAACTATAGCAGTTAGAAATCATATTCTGGGGTTTAGAATATTGGAGGAAGTCTAGGGTAGTGGGCAAGGTGCTGGTACCTGGCAACCCACTGACTTGAGTTCAAGTCCTTTGTGCCACTTATTTTCTTTGCCTTAAGAAGGGTACATTTTTCACCCCCTTAATGTTACCCTCTATAAAACATGGCTGGTATCTTTAAATAAGAATTTAAGCCCCTTATAAGCAAAAGCCACCTATGTAAGCCCTCTACATAGATGGATTTTGTTTTCTGTTGAACGGCCCAGTCTTGCCTCATAGGCTTCTTCTGAGGATGAACTCAATGTATAAGAGAAAAAGTAAACTTCTCAGGCTAGGATTGGATAATCCCAGACTGCTGGGATTATAGGCCTGTGCCACCACACCTGGCTTGCAAAATTTCTGGGAAACTTGGCTCTTGTGTAACAAAATGAAGTCATTTTATTGGGATAGCTTGCCCTTAGCATTTAGAATGCCATAAAGTAAGTTCAAATATCTTACATATAAACGAGGAAACATGATATCCATCACCAGCTCAAAAGAGAAAGACATAGAAATCTAGAAATAGAATGGAGTAGAGCCATCAGTATATTGGGGGTCAAAAAGATCCAATCAGCCATAGAATGGGAGAGACGCTCAAGCAAAGACACAGTAAGGCTTTCTCAGTGGTAGAAAAAGCTATGGAAATGTAAAGAACAAGGCAGTCTAGTGTTCAGATTTAAATTTGTTGTGCTGCACTGCTTAGTGACTAAAGAAGTGAAAGGTAGACTTGGGAGAAAAATTTTGCTACCCTTTCTAGGCATTACCTCTAAATTTTCCAAAATTCAGAGACACCGATACTCTATCTTTTGGAAGCAGGGGAATATACTAGAACTGGTGATGGAGATGGTCTAGGCTTCTCATTTGAGTTTCAGAGGTCTGGAGCCTTGAATGTTCCTGAATTAGTTTTGTCCTGGCATTCCACACCAAGCAATCTTTAGCTTGTGTTTCTTATCTAATTGGTGTAAGTGGCCGGGGGAAAGCTCATATTTTCATCTTTCTCTGTAATTGATACTTCAAATCAGTATAATGTCAGGTTTATTTTTGCTGATGTATGAACACTGGAAATAGGCCTCAGACCTAGAGACCTAGGTTCTTCCGTTGTATGGGTAAATGCTGATTATCAAAAGATCCTCAGAGTGTACAAGGAGAAGGTGGGTAGAAATCTCTGTAGTCAAAGTGTAAAGATTGTGAACTAATTTGTTTTTCTCCTAATAAGTTTGAATGTTATTTTCTGATCTACAAGTCATAAGATAAAGAAGGCTTTTTATGGTATCATATTCTGAAGGTGGTGGGATTATGAAGAGAATCTTGCATTTGGAGATGTTTGGGAACTGCTTTTGATAGACTTGCACTGAGATTTTGATGCATTCTGACTATGTTACTAAAGGCCACAGGGAGGACTTAAAATATTGTGGAACTTAAAATGTTGGAAGTCATAACAGAGGGTAGATATAATGGAGGGACAGATCTAATAGAGGACACTCCATGGGGGAAGAAATTGCATGAGCAAAGTTCCTGGCCACAAGAAGGTAGGGTGTATCTCTATTTAGGTGGCATATACATAACTGTGTATGATTCTTGGAAAAAGAGCAGAAAAAAAAAAGACTGGAAAAATAGAGCTAGATTTTGGGAGAATATTGAAATTAGGCTCAGACATTTCTTGTAAAACTACTCATTGTCATAAATACTTTATCTGGGGCCAGGGATTTGGCTCAGTGGTTCCGGTGCCTGTCTTGCAAGTGCGAAGACCTGGGTTCAATCTCCAGTAATCACATACCATACTGGGTGTGGAGACTCACACCCAGCAGCAGTCAGTACCACATACCACAGTGCCGGGCGTTGTGGCTCACGCCTGTAATCCCAGCACTCGGGAGGCAGAGGCAGGAGGGTTGCTGTGATGTGAATTGGAGGCTGAGCTCAGGGCCAGCCTGAACTACAAAGCGAGACCTTGTCTCAAAAAACCTAAATAAATAAATAAATAAGTACTTTATCTGCCATTCACAACCCAACTCACTGCAATCGGAAAACTGCTGTTTAGCATAGACTCGGAAATGGAGATGGCTTCAGTAAGGTGCACAATTAATCTCATTAAAAGAGAGCCAAAGGACAATGGCTCCACGAAATGGTTAGAGATCTAGTTATTGCTCCACCATCTTAGAGTATAACTCTAGCCCTCATGGCATTTATTATGGGCATTAGAGGTTATGCACCTATCTAAAAATTAGATGTTTTATTATTAGGGAAGAAGAGGAGAATGGCTGTCAGGGTAAGTAATTAGCAATTGATGTCACAGATGTCTCCACTGCAAATATTCCCCTAAAGGTCACCAGAAACTACTACCCAATTGTCTAAAATTCAACATTTTGGGGGACTTTACTTTCACCTCTTGGCATCATTTAATTCTGTTGACCTCTTTCTCTTTTTTAAATTTCTTTCCTCGGTTTTGTGATGCTGCTTTCTCCTGTTTTCTTCCTACCTCTATAGTGACTCCTTATCAGCCTCTTTCATGGAATAATTTTCCTCCATTTATACCAGAGATATTGCAGATCTCTGTGAATCTTCCTTGGGTCTACATCTATTCTAGCAAAATGCTGGGTTTTCTTGTCCTTTCCCATGAATTAAAGCATCATTTATATGTTGATGACATCCAGCTCTATCACCTATGTCCAGACGGTCTTCTTAAGCTTAGACATTTATATTCAACTGCCTATGGGATATTTTCACCTGGATGTCTCATAAGTGAAAGAGGGCCCCGTCCAATCTCAAACCAGTAAGAGTTCCCTCTGACCCACACCTCCTCCTAACCTTTCTCTCCACAATCCAATTACTCACCAAGTCTTGTTTTTTATTTCTTTACAGTTTTCTGAATTCACTTATTTCTCAGTAACTCTGCTACTATCACTCTAGGCCAAACCACAGTCATTTAGGGCACTAGCATTGGGAGACAAGGAAGGGCTAGATCCAGCATGGACAGGAAGAGAACTAGGAGGCAAAAAAGGAGTTCAGTAAAATCACCAAGCTGGAGGAAGGAACAATTCAGAGTAAAAGATAAAACAAGGAACTGGAAGCCTACCTTGAATACGTGTGTCTTAAACTATTCACAGATCTTAGGTATCTGTGATATTTTACTTACCTAGTAAAGGAAAATGCTCTGTTGACGCAGGATACATGACCTTTACATGTGCTTTAAATAAAGCACAATCTAATGCAGGAAAGATATTTAATGTTATTATTTTTGCAACTGACCACTGTACTAAAGTATACTGTGGTTTCTAACAACTTTTTAATTAATACTCTTGGGTTGTCCAGGCTTACATTCACATAGTCTGTCACTAATGCTCCTTTAATCTATTTTCCATTACTTTTACATCCATGCACTTTTTGAAAATAAGCTCACAAATCTGGCATCAAGTGGAAGACTTTTGTGGTATTTGAATTAGCAAAACATACCACATAATAAAAAAAGGATCTAATACAAATACTGGGATGTTCTTTGTAACATTGTTGGTAATAGTGGGGGACAAAAGAAACAATTCAAATGTCCATCTATACCAGACCATCTAAATAAATTTTGGGATGTCTATACACAAGATTATGCAGCTATTAAGAAAAATATGCACTAAGGGAAAGATATTTAAATATATAACTAGAGAAAGAAATACATCACAGAATAAGAGGAATAGTGTACCACGTGTAGGGAGAAACTCAAAATAATTAGTATATGAATATTTAAAAATCTGAGGGAGTATATAAAAGTTATTAGTAATTATTGCTGGGGAGTGATATAAGGGTAGTCTTTCATTGGTCTGTTACATATTTATGTATTATTTGAATTTTGACGTTACCTTTGTAATAAGAACTATGTAAAGAGAAATAAATTCGATGAAGAAATTGCTTTCAGGGGGTAGTTTGGACTAGAAAGCTTTCAGACTGATCCCGGTACAGTGGCATAAGCTTGAGCTTTGGCGTCAGACAGCCCTGAGCTGGGCCCCATTGCCCCACCCCTCACCTCCCCAAAGAAGGCGGGGGTGAGGGTGGGGGTGGGAGTGGAAGGTGGGGGTGGGGTGGTGGCAGGGGGCTGCGGAAAGGGGCTGGACCGTGTTATGCTGTGTGCAGCTCTAGTCCAGGAGCCTGACTGAGGCGGACTGCGAGAAGGCAGACACATCCTGGACTAGCTGGAGGACAAGGTGAGGGGTGTTGAGATTAGGGTTTTCTGGAGGTCAGATAATAGTTGTAAACGTCCTGCAACTCGCAGCCAGGCAGGTGGGCAATTCATATTGCACCGTTGCAGCTGGAGCAGAGGTGACCCGGTGTGGGGTGTAGACAACAAGTATGACTGGGAAAGTAGTAGGCTGTACAGTATATGGACTGAAAAGCAGAGACTAGTGGAATTTAGAAAAACAGAGAGACCCTAGCGTTGATTGGGAAACTGGAAATACGTGGAGGTGAGGAAAATACTGAGGGGGACGTGAAGCTCCAGAGAAGAGACCAGTGGATGGAGAAAGGGGTTAAGGAAGACTAGGGGGAGTGCGCGCATAGGTAACCGGAGAGCATAGGGAATAGGAACTGAGAATTCTGTGAAGTAAATAGGAAAAGCGATCTGGGAATACGGAGCCGGGAGGGAGGCAGAGGGAACTGGGAGGGGGAAATAAGGAATGAGGAGCTGGGAGCGGGGGAGGGGCAGACAAGCTGGGACCAAGGGAGGCCCCCTAGGGAGGCGGAAAGAGGCGGGACCACTTCCGGCCTGGAGGTGGGGAGGGCAATCTCGGAGTTTCGGAAGGACTCGGAGTGGATCTACTCTGGAATTGTAGGATCTCGAGGTGAGCTGCGGAGTCCAGCTTTGGATGAGAGCCCGCTAGGGGTCGGCCCCATTCTCTGGGATCTGGAGAAAACCTGCTACAAGGACCGGATTGTACCGGATCCATCCGGCTGGGAAGGGCGGGAACTAGCCCGGGTTTGGCCGGGCCTAAGATGGAATCACTAGTTCAGTACTGATTTGAGGGGGCGAGGGTGTAATTGGGAAGGGGCGGAACCAAGATGCATTTTCCCCAGTTTGGAGGTGGGCTTGTTAGGAAAAAGGGCAGAACCATGAGGCACCGAGGACTTGGTTGAGTGAGAATAGAGGAGGGGCTGGACCACCAAACTGCGACAATTTGGGAGGGAGCCTCACTGGGCAGAGGGCGGGACCGAAGAACACTGCGGACCTGTAGAGGGGCGTGTGTTGGGCCGGGTGCTGGACTGAGAGTGTTACCATTGCGCATGTGCATCTTGTATCGCCAAAAAGGGGCGTGTTGAGAAGGGCCGGCAGCCAAACAGGCCAGCTGCGGAACGCGCATGTGCATGATGGACTTCAAAGAAAAGACTTGTGCTGGAAAGCAGGCTGGGTGGAGATGGGGCCTGCAACAGTCGCGCATGCGCATTATCGACCTGCGGCTGGGGGTGTGCACTGGGAAAAGGGGCGGGGTCCCCTGAGCTGCCGCGCTGGCACATCTTCCTGGAGAAAGGGAGGGTGCGGCTGCGGAGAATTGAGAGCTAGACGCTTTGGATTTCTGTATGTGAGAACAGAGTCGTTGAGGTGGGGGAGGAGTTAGGGATTGAGGCTTTAGGGAAGGTGAGGAATTAACTTCAGTCAAGCTTGGAGAGAGGACCTTCGGTAGGCTCAGCACTTGACCCAGGCCTTCTCCCCGTCAGGCTCAGCTCTTGCCAGGCCAACCTGAGACATGTCTGACACAAGGGAGAGTGGTGCAGGCCCGGCTTGCGTCCAGGTAAGGCCTTTCTGCCTTCTCCAGCTGCTTTTTCTCTGCAGTCCCTGTTGCTGCTCCACATCCTTTGGCACTTCCCCCCCATCTCACTTGTCCTTCTCCATGCACTTCTTGGCTTGAGTGTCTGCCCACAGCGCACACACCGCGGAGAGAGGAAGGGAGGGAGAAATGAAGGGAAAGAGAGTGGGGAGGTCCCTCTCGCACCGTGAGTTCTTGCCCAGAGGCAGAGGAGGCCTTTTGGGCCGACGTGATCAGGGCACAGTACAGTAGGAATGAGCACAGGCCTGAAAAGTGTGGACCTGTTTGGAGCCATTTGCTTAGTTCGAGGTGGAGAGAAGGTCAGTGAGTTTTCTTGCTTCCTCTTGTAGACCAAAGAAAAGGACAGTGGCTCAGCGATGCAAACCCTGTTGATAGTGGCTCAGAACTTGGAGGTCTCAGAGACACCAAAGTCCTCAAAAGCCCCGGAGATCTCAGAAGCTGCAAAAGTGTCAAAAGTCTTAGAGGACTCGAAGGCTGTGAAGGTCTCAAAGAACCCAGAGGCTCAAGAGGCACCTGCTGTCCAGTCCTCACCTCCCACACAGCTGACTGATACAGCTGAGAAGAAGAGTCCAGCAGCTGACACAAAGACACAGGATACTGACCTGCAGGCTGTGGCAGCCCCTGCCACCGAGACCAAAAAAGTCAGCCATGTGGCTGACACGAAGGTCAATACAAAGGCTTCAGAGACTGAGGCTGCTGCGTCTCAACCTCAAGTGGATGAACCTGAGCATGAAGGTGCAGCTACCCAGGCTCAGGAGAGTCAGGATACTCGGCCCAAGGTCAAGGCCAAGAAAGTCCAGAAGGTAAGACCAGTGCAGTCACCCACTTAGGTTTTTCCACTCCTTTCTTTTCACTTGGTTCACTTATTCTACAAGCATTTAGAAAGATTCCCTTCACTCAGGAAGGCCTGAGGAGTATGTAATTTCTGACTTCAGAGACCTTACAGACTGGTGGGAAGGTGAGACAGCAATTCGCATAGCTGCACTTTCAATGTAATGCGATTTATGTTTACGTGGTTGCTGCCCATGTGTTAGCCTTTGACCTAGGCACATTCACACAAGTTATTTTGTTAAGTATTGAAAGTAAATTGTGTTGTCTCAGTTTTATAGAGAAGAATGCTGAGTTCCACAAAGGTAACTTGTCCAGGGTGCTACAGACAGAGCCAGTAGTGGACACAGAACAAGGAAGAGCCTCAGGCTCCTGATGGACTGGGAAGATGACATTGTGGACTGGAAACCAGTGAGAAATAAATCCAGGACTCTGTGTGGCCGATGTCTAGCAAGTCAGGCTGTTACTACAGGAGCAGAACTAGAGAGAGCTTCCTCGAGGGGAGAGGATAAGGAAGAAACCTGCTTTATCTGGTAATGTTGAGCTTCGTGTTTATTGATGCAGGTGAAGCATCAGGAAGGGGAAGAGGATGGCAGCAGTGATCAGAGTCAGACTTCCGGAGCTGCAGGTGGTCGAAGGGTCTCAAAGGCCTTAATGGCTTCAATGGCCAAAAGGGCCTCAAGGGGACCCATAGCCTTCTGGGCCCGCAGGGCATCACGGACTCGATTGGCTGCTTGGGCCCGGAGAGCTTTGCTTTCCCTGAGGTCACCTAAAGCTCGTAGGGGCAAAGCCCGCCGCAGAGCTGCCAAACTCCAGTCATCCCAAGAACCCGAAGCGCTGCCACCTCGAGATGTGGCCCTTTTGCAAGGAAGGGTAAGAACTCCACCATTTTCTTCTTGCCCTTTTCACTCACTTGCCAGCCTCCTTCTCTGCCACTTACTCAGCTTTTCGTTTTTTTCATCTCCTTGTCCCAGGCAAATGATTTGGTGAAGTACCTGTTGGCTAAAGACCAGACAAAGATTCCCATCAAGCGCTCAGGTAGAGTCCTCCCACCCTTCCTCACTTGCCTGAGCCCTGCCCTACATTGCCCTCTCTCCCATGTACTGGAGCATCCCTCCCTTCACGACTGTGGTCCTACCTTCCTTTTCCCAAAATTCTACTTTGGTAGTGCTAGCAGCTCTGTTGATAAGCCCAGAACCTGGCTAAGTCACCCATGGTGTGGTTGACAAAGTGTCTCTAGCTTGAGTATGGGGGCAACCTGGAAACTCCTCAGCCCACGTGCTTGCAACTCTCCCCTTGCAGACATGCTGAAGGACATCATCAAAGAATACACTGATGTGTACCCTGAAATCATTGAACGAGCAGGCTATTCCTTGGAGAAGGTGAAGCGGGAGATGGGCTCACTGGGGAAACCAAACGTGTACAGGGTCCCTTCTGAGGGGAACCAAAGAGACCAGTCACCGTGCAGATGAGCAGACAGTAGCTGGGGGAGGGGGTGGGCATAAATCAGCCTTGGTTCATGCAGCAGTTAAGTGGTAAAAGCACAGCTGGGGCTCAAGGTGCCCAACTTACTCCTGGCTTCTGTTTGCTGCTGGACATGTCCTGCTGTGTATGCAGATGTTCGCTGCTCTGTCTTCTTAGAGTCCCAGTAAACTCGTCGATGACATTGATGACAGTAGTACATGTGTTGTGTATTTGTTGTGTGCTGCGTACTTAGCTGTGTGCTTTACACGCTTCAGGAAAGCTGAATTCTGTGATCTTACATGCTGTTCTCCCCTCCCCTCCCAGGTATTCGGAATTCAGCTGAAGGAAATTGATAAGAATGACCACTTGTACATTCTTCTCAGCACCTTAGAGCCCACCGATGCAGGCATACTGGGAACGTAAGCTGGCAGGAGGCCGGGCTGGGAGGGGGACTTCTGATTTCACTCGCGATACTACCCTGTCCTCTCTCCTGACATCCTGTTAGAGAATCAAGAAAGAGAGTCTAGAAAGGCTCTGCCACAGCTCCCCATGTGCTTGGAGCCCCGTGTACAGTAGTAGTTGCTTGATTATGACAGAAGGGTGCACGACCTGGGATGCGACCCCCCTGCCTTCAGGTCTGTGTGTGTCCTGAAGCTTCCCTGGAAAACAGGGAAGCTGTTGTTACTTCTCTTCCTGAAGCCTGCCATAGGTAGGGTGGTTCTCCAGGGAAGGCTTTCTGTTGTGATTGGATCATGAAGTTCAAAGGGTAGGTGTGTTATTAGGGCTTTACTTAAAATTGTTTCAGGGTTCAGGGCTCTGAGAAAGAAGAATCCAGTGTCTGTTGAGTGGCTCTGTTGTACCAGATTGACAGTCACTCTTCCATTTTCTTGGCAGCCCAGGGATGTGGTAAGATGTGATTTTCCCATCTTACTGATGAGGCTGTGGCTCACAATGCTCACGTACTTTGCCTAGCATCACATAGAGCTGGAAGAATAGGTTGGGCAGAATTCTTCCCTGTCTGAGGTGTCTGAGAGATGCTAGCCTAATGAGCTGGGTGTTTTGTTTTGAAGATGGTACTTCCACAAACAGTGTGTCCTGTTATTTCATTAGAACCAAGGACTCACCCAAGCTGGGTCTTCTCATGGTGCTTCTTAGCATCATCTTCATGAATGGAAATCGGTCCAGTGAAGGTGAGTGGCTGGGCCTGAAGCCAGATGGGTGGCCAGGGCCCGAATGCCACGTGCTCACTCACTTTCTGTCCCTGTCTCCTCTTGCCTCCCCTTGCAGCTGTCATCTGGGAGGTGCTGCGCAAGCTGGGGCTGCGCCCTGGGTATGATTGGGCTCTCTCAGTGCTTGCTGTCCTTGTCGTCCTTTGGCAAGAGAGGACGGTCCCTGGATTGCATCAGTCTGGTGGTCTGGTGGAGCAGGCAGGGGCGCCGGGCTGGGTGGATGGGGAAGGGAACCGAATTCTGCTCCTCTTCTCAGTGGTTCTTGACTTCTGTGGAGCATCCCCATCTGCTGAAACCTCGTTTCATCTTGGAAGTTTTTACTGTATGTGAGAAGTGCCACATCCCTGATTGTGTTTACTTGTTTATTTTTTTTTCCCTTTCAGGATACATCACTCGCTCTTTGGGGATGTGAAGAAGCTCATTACTGAGGAGTTTGTGAAACAGAAGTAAGTGTCTTTGGTGTGTCCCATGCATTTTTCCCGCCTCAGAACTGAGTGGTAGATGCATGCTTATGAGCATAGGTGCACATGTCTGTGTGTAGGTGTGCATGCATGTATGTAGGTGCTAGGTTATTTCTGGCAGTGATACAGAACGGGTTGCATGTTTACTGATCTCTTCCATACACTCACATGTATCTTCAGAACAACTATGGAAGAAGGATTAGCATCACTAGCCATGTACATATGTAGAAAGTGAGGTACAGAAAGGTGAGATCATTTTCTTAGGGCTATACAGGTTCAATGACTTGGTTCTTTTGACTGTGCTTTTAAACAGGGCTTCATAGAAATGAGATTCCATCCAGAAATGCCTTAAAATGGTAGCTTGATACAGCCATGCTGGAACTTGACTTGTACATCTGATTTCATTCCCAAAGCTGTTCTGCAGAATGTTACTCCAGCCAGCCTTTTACAGTTGAAGAACCTTGCGCTCTGAGAGGTTATGTTTGCGCTTGGCTCACAGTTAGTCAAAAGCTCATCTAGGTCTAGACCAGCCCTCTTGATTTTTGTTCATTGTGGAGAAAATATAAATCATTCACACAATCACAGACATATATAGAAACATGCATGCATGCAGGCACGCACGTAGGCACACATATAGTCAGGAATGCACATGGAACATGCTGCTCCTGGTTGACTGTGGTTCCTTTATAATCTTTCCTTTTTCTATAAGGGATCTTGCTCCAAGCTTGGCCTGCCCTGCTACGGGCCCTTGCCATGGGTTGTGCTCAGAGCAAGGGACCTGAAGAATGGCTCCTCTGTTTACAACACACCCGACAGAAATCTGGGGTCATTGTGAAGAGGGGCACAACACTTGTGGCCTCCCTGTGAACAAATATCCTACACATGTACTCCATATACCTCTCACGGCTTCTGGATAGTAGCACTGGGACAAGGCTCAGTCATGGGGGAAAGCTATAACATTCAGTGGGAGAGGAGGCTATTTTGAACTTGTCTAGTGTCTTTATGAGTGATATCTTGGTAGCCCTAGAAGTAAAACCTTTGAATTTCTATTTTCAAGGTACCTGGACTATGCTAGAGTCCCCAATAGCAATCCCCCCGAGTATGAGTTCTTCTGGGGCTTACGTTCCTACTATGAGACCAGCAAGATGAAAGTGCTCAAGTTTGCCTGCAAGGTAATTGGAGAGCTGCCAGAGCATGGAGTATGGAGAGTACAGGGTTGCCCTCCCTGGATCAGGTTGTGTGCAGACTAGCTTGCAGTTCATATTTGGACAATTTGAAGCCTCTGTTAGTTGTTAAACACTGCACCAGGCATTTTTTTCTGAGTCATGGTCCTTAAAACTCATATGACATTGCGTTATGGCCTGAGAGAAAGCAGGCCCAGAGAGATGGGCAGGTGACCTGTTCAAACCATGTAGCTAATAAAGCGTCAGTGCAGAGATGGAGTATTAGGTGAATTACTATCACTACTTTCTCTTACTGTTGCTGTGACATACAGCATGTAACATAGTGCCCAGCATACAGTAGGTAATTCATCCTGTGCTGATGGTCTTCTGATGGTTATTATCTCCGTTTCAGGTACAAAAGAAGGACCCCAAGGAATGGGCAGCTCAGTACCGAGAGGCAATGGAAGCAGATTTGAAGGCTGCCGCTGAGGCCGCAGCTGAAGCCAAGGCGAGAGCCGAGATCAGAGCACAGATGGGCATTGGGCTTGGCTCTGAGAATGCTGCTGGGCCCTGCAACTGGGATGAAGCTGATATTGGACCCTGGGCCAAAGCCCGGATCCAAGCAGGAGCTGAAGAGAAAGCCAAAGCCCAAGAGAGTGGCAGTGCTAGTGCCAGTGCCAGTACTGGTACCAGTGCCAGTGCCAGTGCTGGTGCTAGTGCCAGTGGTGGCTTTAGTGCCAGTGCTAGCTTGACTGCCACTCTAACATTTGGGCTTTTTACTGGCCTTGGCGGAGCTGGTGCCAGCACCAGTGGCAACTCTGGTGCCTGTGGTTTCTCCTATAAATGAGATTTCAGGTATCTACCATGGTTTCAGTGAAGGCAGCTGGGCCTCATGGGGATGGGATGAAAAGCTGAAACCCAGGGTGGAAAATGATACAGAGAGTGTACAAAGTCACTGCTTTTGGCATTTATTCCTTCCTGTTTGGTGACTATCAATTGACTTTTTGATTTTTTTTTAAATTTGTGTTTGCAGCTATCCTTAATCCCAGCAGTCTTTCTCTTCAAGCTAGGGTGCACCCTGAGAAATTACTCAAAACAGCACTCTAAGCAGCCACTATCAATCAATTGAAGTTGACACTGCATTAAATCTATTTGCTGTTTCTGAGTTTATTGCATTTTTGGGAGGTGGGCTGTGACAGTTTGTCATCACATTTTAAAAGAAAACGGGGAAGTGTCCATCTCAGTCTTTCTTATTGTGTGGTGACAGTGGATTCCTGGCAGAAAGATCAGCACGTCTCCGTGGAAGAAGTTGGGCTCCACCTCTAGCTTGTAGGACAGATAGGATTTCTGTGAAGTCTTGGGATTGACAGGCACAGAGGACACACTTTGACGAAAAGGGCAAGTATGAACAGCACAGGTGGAGGAGACTGCACATGCTGTGTAGACTCTTCTTGAGAAGTTTGGTTGAAATAGGAAGGAGAGACGTGCAGGGACAAGGAGTCATTTTCTGGAGGGAGGAGAGTGATGTAGGCTCGGAGCCAGTGAAGAGGTAGGAGTTAAACTGACCCATACAGCCCAGTCTCTGAGGGAGTGAGAAGGGATGGTTTGTAGGAGTGTGTGGAAGATGGCCAGTGTCCTGACATGACTTGGAGAAGAGAATATGGAAGGATGTTGAGCAGATAGGAGGCCCCAGTATCGGATGTAGCTACTGTTCTTTTGAGGAGAACATAGCACAATGCCCAGTATTCTGGGAATAGGAACCAAGGAGATGAGTATTGGTTGTTTCCAAGATTTGGCTTCTTCTGTTTGGATTTGGAATAAGAACACAGGAGCAAGGGCAGTGGATGCGAGCTGAGATCTTCACTACTGTATTCTCAGTGCCTGACATAGCGTGACTTGCAGAGGGTTGAGAGTTGGACTGTGGGACCTGAGCACACATAGAGAGGAAGGCTGAGGAGAAGGTGACACAGAGTGAGGAGCAGTAGGGGACTGGATAGGAGTCTCAAGTCCATAAATGGGGCTGTGATGTTAAGTAAATTTCCTGGCGGCTGCTGTGTATGTGACGGTGTTCCGAGTATCTAAGGGTTTTGAGTGAAATGGTTGAACTGGATTAGCCAGACAGCAGTATATTTGTGTTTAGGACAGCAGAGAGGTTCTGGATCTGGTGGAGTTCCTGGGGTGGGTGGTTGAAGCCAAGAGTTGATGGCTCCTGTAGGAGAGAGGGAGTGTCGATGAGCCAGGCATCTGATTATCTGTGTGGACAGTCCTATCCCCTGGACAGAGGAAGCAGTTAGAGAAGGGAGAAGCAGTGAACAGGTACAAAAGTCTCCTGTGGTTCAAGGTGGTATTTTCCAAGCTATACTGTCCACTAAGGGACAGAGCCTTTAGGCCAGTAAGATTCCACTTTGTATTTGAGGGTGTGGTCTGGACCTTTCTGAGAAACCCTCACCATGTCTAAGCCCAGTTCTTCCAGTTTCTGAATCACTGAGCCAGCCTCATGGACAATGAGATCTTCCTAATGGCCACCTCTTCCCTCCTGTAAACTCCATAAGCAATAAAGGAAAAATGTTTGCTTAGGAAACAGATTTTTTTTTTCTTTGTGAAAAGCTGCATCAAGAGAGAATGCCTTACCTGTGACCCTGAATTGAGACCTACTTTTCCTGCTGAGGTAGTCTTTACCAGAAACGAGTTCTTCCATTGAAAGTCAGGCTTTGGTCTCCTTCGGAGGCTGAGTAGTACCCAGGACAAGTAGACAAGGCAGCTTTGGCATCCTGCAAAAGGCTCCTGGTGGGTACCATGCCAAAGGCCCCCTTAGACTTGCAGGTGATGTCTGTCAAAAACTGGAGGAGATAAGGGATGATGGGAAATGGTGAAGAACTTAGACTGTGATTCTAATACAAATTTGAGTTTAAAGTGCTTGATAGTTAAGGTTGAGTCATAGCTACAAAGAACTCTTGATCTTTCCCATTTGTTCCCTCCATGGCCACTGGGCTTCCATGTCCTTACCTCTTCCTTCCCACAAAGCCAAAAATTTGACAGAGTAAGGCACGTGTTCTTCCTTCTCACTTCCCAGAGTTAGGCCTTGGGGGGCAAATGGAACAGGGAAGAAGATCTTGTCTGATCCCTGGCAAGTGGGAAAATGTTGGGAAGAGAGAGTAGCTGGGTAAATCGGGATGGACTTGTGTTCTTGTTTTTGCCAGCTTTGTCAGCCTGGACGCCATTGCTGTAATGAATGGACTCCCATATTTTGAAGTCTTTCCTTACTAAATCCCAAATCATTCTGGATTTTGCCATGTATCTCCCCTTGTTTAGGAGAGGGCAGAGCCCCTTGAGCAATTTCTTTACTTATTTATCACTCTAGAAGAAGCTTTCAGACATCTTTGTCTTGTGTACCCTGCCAGTCAAGTTTGACTTCAACAAGTACACTATATCTAATTGCTGTGTGTATTTATGCTTTATACATAAAAAAGAATAAATACAGATCTTACCTTTTTTATTCAGTACAGGGTTAATAACGACTAAATAAAATGTTTTAAAATTGAAATGTGAAGGTAAATGCATATTGAACCCATACTTGACATTCTGCAATGATAGTTTTTGTTTGCTGGCTCATGGGGTTGTCTGGAGAAAGACGCTGACCATTCCACAGGCTCGCTCATCGTGGGTCCTCTGCATGAGCATTCGTATGGGACACAGATGTTCTCACAGTCCACTCTGAGCTCTGCTCACTTACTCCTCAGCATGTGTGTAGGCAAAACAGTACTGTGACTTCCACGGAATGTGTGCTCTCTAAGTGTTTCATCACATTGTTACTGCTACCAGTTCTCCAGTCTCATTTCTTCCTGGTCTTTGACCATGTGGCCTATATTAATTGCTATTTATCAGTGCCCCAGCCAGGTCCCTTTCTGGGTAAAGACATAATCAGATGCAAGGCCTCTCTTAAGTACCTCTCTTAATTACTGTCTGTGCCACGACTGACTAGGACTATAGTGTACAGCTCCTCTTCCAGGTAGTTTCTTTTTAAAGCCTATAAATCAGGCTGTCCTGGAACCCACTATGTAGCCCAGGTGAGCCTGGAACTCACAGCAATCCTCCTGCCTTTGCCTCCCGAGTGCTGGGATTACTGGTGTGAGCCACCATGCCCAGCACTGTGATAAGGGGTACTGATTGCTGGTGGGTATGAGTCACCACACCTGGCACTGTTGTATGTGGTTACTGGGGATCGAACTAGGGACCCTGAGCTTGCTAGGCAGGCACTGGAACCACTGATCTAGATCCCTGGCCTTCTGGTGAGTTTCTTATTACCACTTGGTGTCATCAGTTCCAGTCCAAGGCTGCTTTTCGTTTTCAGGACTGATTATCAAGGGACCCCCCCCACACACACACACACAGTGTCCCAGGGATGAGTGCGATGGAAAGCGGTGCACAGTAGCAGACACGACAGGGAGGGTGAGCCTCCTGTACCATCGGCTTTAGCACCTGCTCTGCTCTCTGATGATGTGTTGTCTTTGCCAACTTTACGGATTGGTGATCAGATCGCACAAGAACAGGATGGTGACTGAGCTGGTGTGGTCTTGTGGGGTCCTATATTTATGCGTTCAACTGAGACCCAACAAAGGGGTTGAATTAATTTCCAGGTGCCAGGAGCTGCTTCTCAAAGAGAGAGGTGACTTGGTGGAGAAAGCATGGCTTCTGTTCCAAAATGTTGCAAGCTTGTGCTATGATTCTCCAGTGGCACTTGTCAGAGGCTCTGTAAGATCCACACTTCATTCAGACATGTCCATGTTCATTCTGTGAACATGCAGAAATGAGTGCAGTACTCGTGGCCCTGTATGAGGTGTTGGAGTGTTCCTGCTCTTAGGACATGGCCAGTTCAGAGGAAAACAATGGCAGCACTGAGAAGAACCATAAAGGACTGGGAATGCAAGAAAACAAAGGATCTGCTCTCTGTGAATAGACATGACATCAGTCACAGTGTGTGCTAGTAACATCTGCACAAGTGCACACAGGCACACATTTGTATCTACAAGTGCAGGTATTCTACGTTTACATTTAAGGATACTTAGGGGACAGCCATCAGTGCTGTGGCCTAAGTCGTTCTCGCCTGTGAAGTCGGAAATTTTGGTTCACTCCCACCTGGCTCTTCCATGGTGCCTCTGTGCTACAGGATACGTCCGTGACCCTCTCACCTTGTATCCTGCCTGTAAACTGTGCGCAACACTGATCTCTGAGTATATGTTTGGATGGTCGGTGAGGAGCACCAAGACTGTTCCTGATACTTAATAGACACTGCATGAGTGAGAACTACGGTGACAGGTGAGACAGGTGATAGAAAGTACTTGTACACTAGACCTGGGCACAGTGGCTGAGACTGTGGAGGCTCGGGCCTGGCACGTGTGTGCATATGTACTGGCTGCCATGTGTGGGAGCACATACGTGGAGAAGGCAACAAGCTCAGCTGGTTCTGAGCTGGGGGCAGTGCCAGGGAAAGCTCCAGCCAAGAAGCCCCCGGGTACACATGGTGCAGGGGTCAGCTGATGACTCGGGGGCTCTCCTCTGAGGGATAGGAGAGGTGGGAGTTGGATGAGAGGCCACCTCGAGGAGGGGCTGCAAGTGTGGGGACAACAGAGGGGAGCCCGGAGGACCGAGCCTTCGAGGCACACTGTGCCCGGGACATCTCCTGTCCCACCTCTGGGGGTGAGGCCAGGAGGGAGGCCTGGTCAGTCCTGGCTCTGTCCTGCGTAAGCTCTGTCATCTGCAGCCACCTTCTGTTCCACTCTGGACCCGACCCATAAGCCGGTGATAGTGGTCACTGTCCCCTCCCACACAGCTATTGTACAGATGAAATGAGGCCAAACGTGTGGCAGCAGATGGCACCAAGACTGCATAGATATCCAGCACGTGACAGTACTGACAGTGACAATGACCGTCCCTTCTGTACTTCATTTCCCCCTTGTCCCATCCCAGGCAATCCTCTCAGCCAGCAACACCTGTGTTATCAAGCCCGGCCACAGGGCCAAGTGCTGGGAAAGTGTTTCGCTTTATGGACCCAGCACCAGAACGTGCGGCTCTCTTTGTCCACCCGGGAGGAAGAGATTTGTGCCAGAGAGTCACAGACAAGCAGAGTAGAAGAGATGGAGTCCTGGGCTCTGTGACTGTCTGGGAGGAGGAGGGGTGAGGCAGAGGGGTTCTTGGAGCAAATCTTGGAGCAGTAGCTGGTAGTGGGGGGAAGGGAAAAAATGTTGTGAAGGGTGGGGACAAGTGTTAGCAGTATGAAGCCTTTGATATGAGTAAAGGATAGTATCAGCCAGTCCTCAGTGAGGATTCAGGCTGGGGTGTTCAAGGCAGCTGCAGCAATGTCTGCACAGGCCAAGGGAGAGTTGTGAAAATTACTAGGATTTCATCAGAAAGGGGCAAAGGTGGTCATTGTGATGAGGGTGCAGAAGGAGGCAGACTTGGGCTGCTGTGGAAAATCAGGACTGAGATATTGGACTAGCAGATAGCAGTTAACAAGACTGAGTGGCAGTGTGGAAGAGCAAGAGCGATCAGTATCAGCCTCTGTCCATCACTGGGAAACTGCTCCTCAGGATCCATGGCCACCCATCAGGGCCAGCTTAGCCAGCCCACTTGGTCCGTGGTACTTTCTCTACCTGCTTTTCCCAAGCTGAGAAGTCCAAATCCACTCCACTGCAATCTCTGAGGTTCAATTCATTCTCAGTTTTTCATAACTTCTATAGTTTCTTAAAACTTTCAATCAGGGAGTGATAATGCCTTTTAGCTGATAAAGTCCCAGGCTTTTTACGGTCCCTTAACTCTTCACACTTCTGTATTTTATGTACTCAATAAATTACCTACAACTTTCAAATTGAATATTCATGTTTGCATTCAAAATAATACAGTGAATGCATGCGAAAAAGAATAAGGAAACGTATATGCAAAGATTTCAAGACTATGAGTAAATGAATAAACCTATGAGAAGTGTAAATGACAAAAATGCCTGAAAGAGTCAATTGAGACACTGTCCTTGCTAATCCCAATGAGAGTGAAGGAAGCCCAACTAACCAAATCCTGCTTTCTCCTGCAATCACCACTGAAAACAGAAAAACAGGAAGTACAGGCTGCCCCACAGGAACAGGCTCAGACCTGTGGGACACAGAGGCATCCTGGACACCAGGCTTGGGTCAAGGGTCACCCACAGAACGGTGAAGGCCAGACCGGCTACACAGAATGGCTGCATGAGTTTCAGGAACACAGATTCCTGGACCTCACTCTCCTGGAGCCCGGCTCATTCGTTCGGGTGGACACGGGGAACCTGCATCTCTAGCCAATGTCGGGTGAGCCCGAAAGTCCAGCCAGGCCTGAGAACCACTGAGAGACCCTTACCTCTCGCCTGAGAGTGGAATGGACAGGCCCGGGGAAGCGCCCAGCTCATGCGGACACCCTCACAGAGCTGTCTGGTATTGGAGGCCCCGGGTGGGCCCTGCTGACACAGAGAGGCAACTGCA
>PVIR01017596.1:0-34679 GCA_004026965.1 Petromus typicus | reverse complement strand
TGTACAGCCAAGCAGGAGAGCAGAGTCTGTAAAGGAAATATCAATCCTGTGGGGCTGAGGGTGGCAGAAGGGATGAGCGCAGGAGGTATAGGAGATAATAGCAGCTGTAGAGGGTGGTGATGAAGGGCCCTGTCTGTGATCTCCAGAGCTTGGAAGTGTCTGGAAGGCAGTGGAAAGCTCCAGTGAATTCCTACTTACACTGTGGAAAGTTTGCTTTGTCTACCAAGTGCAAGGTAGGGCGGAGTGGGTAAGACCATTGCCAGGAAACCAGGTGGGAGATCACTAAGAGGAACAAGGACATGATGGGCTATGGAAGGACACAGGTGAGATGAAAGGATGCCTAAGATGCAACACTCCAAAGTCTGCATGATGAGTACACTTTGTAAAAGAAAGTGTTCTTGTTACACGTCCTCCAGTCTCAGCCTCAAGGAAATGAGGTCCTGAGCCCTAGGAGTTAGAGGAGTGAGGGCTGTGAAGGTCAGGGAACCTCATCCTCTTTTCTATACCACTGAGTGCTCATGTTTGGGGAGAAAGTGAGACTTCTGCACAGTGAGACTGTCGCAGTCAATGTCCCCTTCCCCTGAAGCACTTGGGTCTCATTGTCTTAGATCTATAGCTAGGTTGGCTAATGAGTCTGTGCTAGACCTATCTAAGTCACCTCATAGGAGAAAGGGTAGAAAACGTGCTGCTCCTTATTCTGGTAGCCTATGCTTAAGTTGCTTTCAGGAATAGGAATAGCAGTAGAAGTACGCAGAGCCAGTGGCTTTCTGTTACTGCACTCACCGTCCACTGCCGAGTGATGTACTTCTTTTTTTTTTTTAGGTTTTTTTGAGACAGGGTCTTGCTTTGTAGTTCAGGATGGCCATGAGCTCAGCCTCAAACTCACATCACAGCAATCCTCCTGCCTCTGCCTCCCGAGTGCTGGGATTACAGGCATGAGCCACCACGCCTGGCGCTGTGGTATGCGGTACTGGTTGCTGCTGGGCATGAGTCTCCACACCCAGTATTGTATATGGTTACCGGGGATCAAACCCAGGTCCTTGTGCTTGCAAGGTAGGCACCGGAACCACTGAGCTAAATCCCCGGCCCATGTGCACTTCTTAACTGAGGCCAACAGTGGGCTGAGTCTTTCCAGGGGTTCATTCCTATGAGAAGCTGCCCTTCTCCATCCTCTTGGATGGGGAAGTAAAGAGAGCCTGAATTGGTGTCTCTGAGTTTCCTCATCTATCCACCTGGAGCATGATGGTGTTGGGAATGAGGCCCACCTGGGGCCACTGTCTCAGGCTCCACCTGACCTCAGGAGCTGAGATGATCGGGCTCTTGAGACATAGGACATCACTTCAACATCATTATCTGAGAATCTCTGAGCCAAGTCCAGAGCCAGGATGTGGCAGAGCTGGGATTCAGACTAAGATTCTGTCTTAGCTTTTGTAAAGCCCAAGAGGAGGAATATGTATGGTGTTGCTAGCCTGTATCCCCATGGAGTGAATTAGTAGTGTAGAAATCAGTGTGCCCAACAGCTAACTGAGGGTAGGTGGATAGAGTGATCCATTTTAACAACTTTGCTTTGGATGTTTGTTGTCTTCTCATTTTCCCACATCAGCCAGGGATTGCAGAGGTGAGAGTTATGGCCAGACTAAGACTTGAGGGGAAGAAGGCACAGCTGTGCCTTTGTCAGTAAGATCACCCTCACTCTATGGCTTGGGGAAGGAAAGTACAAGATTGTGATGGTGTAGGCTAAAGCCCAAGGAAAGAGGGCAGAATCTCAGCCTTCCCAGGCTGCTCTATTTCCTGGAATGGGTGTAGTGACTCATGAGAATATTAGCTCTGCTCTGAGATGGCAAATAAGTGGCTAACTTGGCCATGTGCTTCAGAAACCTTTAGCAACAAAACAGAACCAGGATGAACAAAAATCTTCATTAAATAAAAAAAGAGATGAAGAAAAATGAGTGTGGAATACATGAGCCATTGACAGGTAGAAAAGCCAGCAGTAAACAGGAACCTTAAGGAGAAAGGGTTCCTAGGCACACTGGTGTGTGTGCTGGGGTGGTCCTGAGCCATCCTCGATCAGATTATCATGAAGGACTTTCAGAGAAAATGTCAGGCATCCTTGCCACTGCCTTGCCAGACCCTCCCAACAAGAGAACAAGGAATAATGTCCAGAAACTACTCGATTCTTTAAAAAGAAATAATGGAAAGAAACCAAGGACGGTACAAATAGTTACCTTCAAAATTCTGAAATAGAAAATATTTAAAAGGAAATAAAGTGTAGGAGTAAATAACAAGGGGAAAAAGAATGTGCTGGTAATAAAAAAAAATGAAACAAAGCTTATTATGTAAGGGGTGGGAGGTTTGGGGGTGGGTAGGGGAATGGGAAAAAATGAGAATTAAGTTGTGTCGTATACTGGTACAAATTCCCAGTGTTGAATGAGATGATGATGTGTATATATAATGTACCAATAAATATTTGAATTAAAAAAGTATTGAGAATCCAAAGATGTTCTTCACCAAGTATTGCTTCTCAAGAACTTTTGTAGTCTTCAGCTGTCAAATACCAAGTGTCATCCAGTATCATCCCATTAAAAAACACAGCACTGGGAAATTAATTTCAAACAGTCACTGAGTTTAGCACCCCCATTGCGTGAAGGAAGAAACCAGCGCCCCATGGGAGGGCAATGAGGTGCTCAAAAGCTGCACAAAAAATATTAATTCAAATTCTCCCACAAACACTTTAGACCAATAATTTCCTCACCCAAAGAATTTTGTGACTTTCCTCAACCTGTTTCCCCAGAAACCACAGAAACAATTCAGCCTACATGATCTGCCCAATGATGGGTTCTACAGGTGGGATGCTGGGTAAGTTTGGGTCACCAGAGGTGAGCAACCCACCTGTGCTTCTCAGGCAGGATTCTTTTGACTACTTTGAAATGCAAGTCAGAACTTTCCATTTATTTAGATTTTCCAATATACATGCCTTTCCTTCTCTTCTGGTGGTCCAAAGGCTCACATTTCTCTCTTGGATTCAGGAGTTATATTCATTAGGGTACAGCAGTGTGCCACTTTCTCCTCAGGAAATCCTAGTTGCAGGCAGCAGTTTAATATGGTGACTGCAGAATTAGAATAACCACAGCTCTCTCAGTTGATTACCCCTAAGGAAGTCTCATGGTTCACTGCCCTTGATTAAATTCTTTGGGGCTTTCTGGTTCTTTCCAGGTCTGCCATTTGTCCTTGAAGAGCTGGACAGAATTTGTCAACTACAAATAACTGTTAGCTTCTCACAGGAAAAGTCCACAAGTAATTTGGCCCTGAGGAGATTGAGTCCAGTGATGAGATATGCAGAGAGATAAGAGTGATCTTAGGTCTACCGGTGAGGCCCAGCCACTTCAGGGACTAGGGTACTCTGATGCTATTCAGGGGGTGGACCACTGATGAATTATGCATAGAATATAGAGAGCTTGAATCAGTTTCAGAGATAAGGCACAAGCATAGTCATAGGATCACATCAGAGGACTGTTGGGAAGTCCATGCCTAGCTGGCTTAGGCAAGATGTGAAGACAGTCCTTGCATTACAGAAGTTTCTATCTTTCAGTGTTATGGCTTGTATCTCGGTGTCCCCCAAAGCCTCCTGTGGTCATAGGAGGGGCTTTTCAGAGATGACTGGATATTGAGTATGTGATTCTGGGATCTGCTCTGAAATTTGCCCTGCTCTCAGATGGCAAATAAGTGGTTGACTTGACCATGTGCTTCAGAAACTTTTAGCAATAAAACAGAACAAAGATGAACAAAAATCTTGGGATCAAGGGTGTGAGATGATTGAATTAGTTCATAGATTGATTTGGCATAGTTCTAGGTAGGATTAAAGAGGTCTGTCTTGCTTGGGAGTGCCACCTGTCTTAAAGTCTGTATAAAATATAAGGCATAGAAAGAGGGCTAGTGTCACTGCTTATCATCTACCCCTTGCTCTTTTGCTTTGCTACCTTTCACCTTCTGCCTACACTGGTTTGCACGGAGTGTTACGCACCCCATTTCAATGCCCCTCTGCCATGCCACCTTACCTTGGAGCCAGCCAGTTATGGATGGAAGCCTCTACAAACCATGAGCTATAATAAACCTTTCCTTCTTTAACTTTGGGTGCCTGGTATTTGTTAGAGCCAATAAGGAAGTGACTAAGACACACAGAGAAGACAGGTGTTGTGGTAGGCCCTGAGCTGCCACGTTGCACAAGAAAGCTGACCAAGTGTGTTCTAATTGACGTGACTCTCAAATCCAGACTGTCTGAAGGGCAGCCCCAAGGGGACGAACTTGCTGAGGATCCTCTCCTGATTTCTCTATTCCTTTGGCCAGAGAAGAGAAGGGACTATATAAAAAATCCTAACTCAAAATCCTCCCTCTGAGCAGGTCCAAAAACTCCTCTAGAGTTTCGGGATGTCTACACTCCTTACCTGCCCAAATTCACTGGGTGTGAGAATAAAGGTTTCCCTACCCAACCAATGCAGGCGTGCGTCGTTGTTGAGAGACGAGGTAAAGTTCACTGGGGAAAAGGCTGCTGAGAAGCAGATGCAGATAGAGAATTTAGGTTTTATTCACCTTCTTGCTAATGCCTTTCTTTGGCCAAGTGTTTCATAACTCTGGTGGTGTTTGTAGATGTGATTTTCCACAGACAAATGGTATCTTAAGTACAGATGCTCTGCTACTTATGATGGGGTCCTGAGCTGAAAAACCTGCCATAAATTGAAAGCTCATTTAATACAGTAACCTACTGAATATCTTAGCTCAACAGCATGATTCACTGTAGCATATGGGTTGTTTCCCTTGCGACTCAGCTGGTTGTCATTGTCCAACATGAGGACAGGGTGTCCTAGTGGGTATTGGTCACACAGGGAAAGAAAGATTGAAACTCAAAGGAGTTCCACTGAGCAAGCATCGTTTTTCACCAACCATCATGAAGTTGAAATACTTAAAATAGAACCATTGTAAGGGGGACCTGTCTATCTGTGACAATGAAAGAAGGTGGGTCCTAGAGGGAAGGAGCCCAGTCCAGGTTGGACCACAGCGACATAAGTGGAGCATTCTAGTGTTGAGTGTGGGGTGGGAAGATTCTCCTCCCAGAGGCTGAGTCTAGCAGCCATGAAGAGAAGCCAGAAATGGGTCCTTGTTGGAGAAGACTGGCAAGGGTTGGGAGCTGGAACTGCTTTTATATTTTCTAGTTTTTATTTTTATTAATACATTTGTAGTACATAATGATAAGAGTCATTGTGGTGAGTTGGTATATGTACATAACATATAAAATTTTTAAAAATCATTTTTCTGTCCTCCTTTCCCCTCTTCCCTCTTTCTCATAGTTTCCTTCCCTTTTGCAAAAATCTAACACCCTGTTTCCTGTTATCATTTTTATTTTGACCTTGATTTATATTTTGGTTTTATAATATAAGAAAAAGTATGTGCTGTTTAGGTTTGTATGACTGATTTATTTCACTTAACATTGTGGTCTCAAAGCACATCTGTATTCTTAGAAATGACACAAGTTTATCTTTCTTTATGGCAGAATAGCAATCCATTGAGTATAAATGACGTGTTTACTTTATCCATTCTTCTGTGGATGGGTTTCTTCTAACATTTAGCTAAGAATTGTGAGGCTGCAGGCATGGGCATGTGTGTATCCCTGTGCTATGTGTCTGTAACTACTTGGAGAGATGCTTAGACAGGGAGTAGCTAGGTCAAATGGAGCCTGTAGTTTAGTGTTTTGAGGACTCCACGCTGGTTTCCACAGTGTTTGTGCTAGTTTACATCCCCACCAACAACACAGGAGAGTGGAACTGCTTTGTGCTGCACCTGAGCTGGCTTCTCATCCCTCCCGATGGTGAGGCAATACTGGGTTGAAACCTGCCTGAGAGGATTTGGGTTCAACGTCAGGCGCGGAGAGGTGTCTTGAGGCAGGGGTGCATTTCCCAAGGAGGTGGCAATAAGCTACTGGAGAAACTTTCTGTGTACCTGGTGCTGTGTCTTTTTCTTGGAGTTGTGGGAGGCCACCTGCCTACAGACAGGGTAGAGTTGCTGCTTTCAGATGTCTTGTCACAGCGCCTCAGACTTGGCCTTGTGTTCATGGACCAGAATTGAGTCCCCAGTTATCCCCTTAGCCTCCAAGTGGAAGTGACTCCCAGGGCACAGAGGTTTTTCTAATGACATGTGGTCTAAGCCTGAGCCCATGGGCTATTTCTCTGAGTAGGCCTTTTAGGATGCCTGAGTCTACCCTTAAATGAACCTGAGATCCATCTCCAGGTACAAATTCCTAGACTGGGAGTGTAACTTAGTGGTGGTGGGTTTGGCTGGCCTATGACAGGTGCTGGGTTTCATTTTACACACACACACACACACACACACACACACACACACACCAAGCACAAGAATCCTTGGATTCCCTTGCAGATTACATGCCTTTGCAAGGCACACAGACCCACCTCTGCCGGGTGCCCCTCCTCCATCTCAGTGATAAGCTGTCCACTACCTGCCTGGTGACTTTTCTTTACTGAGAACTCTAAGAATCCTTGACTTAGCAATAACAAAGAGAGGTCCTGAGGGCCTTCATTGCAAAACTTATGGGCATTTACAGTATTTCACACTACAAAGCCTGTAATGTGGCAGAGACAAACACTCATCGGTTCTGATCTAAATGTAACACAGGTCAAGTTCTTCCCTGGCAGCCTGTTTGAGCATCCTATGCCCGAAAGTTTTCTTTCTTCTATCTATCTTGACTCCTTCTTGTTTCAAATCCAGGTCAGCTTTATATAGCATGTTGCTCATCCACCTGAATTCTCCCAAACCCTCCTTTATTTAATCTGCACAGTGCTCTGGGGTAGATACCATAATTATTGTCACTGGCTGATGGGACATTGCACTGGTGGGACAATAGTAACAGTAACTCCTGTGTCCACTTGAGGCTAGATGAGGCCTCCTTCCAGGATAGTCAGAGCTGTGACCTTGTGGGTAGAAGGCTCACAGAGGGTGGAGTGAGAGCCTTCCCCTGGGTAAGGGCTTTTCCCTGCTCCCCTGGATGCAGCGTCCACACCACCATCAGTACCTGATGCCCCTCTGTTGACTGTTCAAGGCCATCTATAGCCACTGTTTTTTTCTTAGTCCTTATCACAGTCTCTTGTTACCTTATTCAGCTGCTATTTATTATCTGTCCAGCTCCACTTCCCTCCCTGAGTGTCAGCCTTGGAAATGGTGTGCCCTTGGCTCTTAGAAGGCTTCTTAGTATATCACAGGTCCTAATGGATATTTACCGACAGGAAGAAAAGAAGAAAGAAACCAGAATGGAAAGGTCAAGCAAGGAAGGAAACAGAGAATGGAAGGAGGAGGATGGCTAGAATTTGTCCTAGACATCCTTATCGTTCCTCTGCCACTGTAGACTTCAGATTTTACTCACCCTGTGGGCCATATCTTTCAGGAACTTAGTTGAACATTGAGTTGAGATCTGAGTTCCCTTTCCAGCTTTGCTTCATCTGTAGGGACTGTGGATCAGTGGTAGCCTGCTTAGCATGTGCAGGGCCCTGGGTTCAATCTCAGCACTGCAAACAACAGCAAAAATCACCTTTCTACATCTCAGTGTCCTTGCTTGTAGAAAAGAGCTAATTCTCATATACCTTCTTCATAAGGCACTGAGGGGACTGGTTGAAATAATTTCTCAAAAGCCAGTATCACAGCTTCTGGTACATGATAGGTATTCAACGAGGGTTTTCTCCTTTCCCCCACAGTAATTTCACGTCAAGAAAGTGTTGACTTTCAAGCCTAATCCTGCAGTGTAAATTCAACCCCTAGTGGACATCAGTCATACATAGGAAGGGGGTGGCATGGCCATCAGGAGGGTCTTGCAGAGAATATAGTGCTAGCATTCAGGTCTGTGCCAAAGAGAGTCACAGGGAAGAGATGCACTTTGAAGTCTTTCATCTAATAAGTAAACCCTAAGTGGACACCTATCAGGCCAGTTGATGGAAAGAATTCTAACTTTCTGCTCAGTGAATTTGGATTAACCATGTAACTTCTCTGGTCTTCGGTTTCTTCCTCTATATAGTGAGAATAGTAGTAACAGTGGTTTTCTGTGGAATAATTGGAGAAGTCAGTGATGCAGCTGTAACAGACATTTACCTGTTAAAAGAGGCTGGGATGCAGTTAGTTCCATAAACATAATTTGTTTTCATCTATCCAGAGGTTACAAGGAAACTACCATGAGTCTAAAATAGATTTAAAAGAACTTTCTGGCACATTCATTATTTACCAGTTACTGTACTACATCTTGTTTCATTTCATCTTTAAATGACTCTGAAAGATATTACCCCTTCCAGTTTTTCATCCACTCTTGGATTCACTCATTGTAGCCAGAGAGATATCTACCAGAAAGAGGTATGCCATTCTGAGAAGTTAGCTGTCTGTGAAGCATGGTGGCATGCAGTTAGCTTGTTCGGCTGCTCCTTTTGCTGGTTTTAGTCTCGAGGCTCACTGCTGGACCGATACCCACCTCAAGAGTCAGATTTCCTCTGGGTCCTTCTGCCTTCTGCTTGGTCCATAGTATGTGTTACATCTCTTCACTTCCAGATGTTGTCTCTGCTTTATCACTGAAGAATTTCTCACAACCCATTTGCTCTGTATTTTATCCACATTTTCTTCAGTTTCTCTAAACTTTTGCACTGGGTGTAGCTGCTTTCACACTCTTTGAAACTTCCAAACTCTTGATAAATTCACAAATGTTAAAGATATGCCATTTTTTGGTGTGAAAACAAACGGACAGAAATAGGCTTTCCTAACATAAGTTCTCAAGGAGAATATGGAGTTCAAAACGCATAATGTATATGTGCCACTACACAGTGTGAAAATGTAAGTTGAGCCTGAAAAAAGGAGAGGGAAAATCCCATGAGTACACCTTATGCCTGCCAACAGCCTGGCTCTCCTTCCACGTTATAACTGCTCTGTGTGATTTTCCCACCACCCTGGATGTTTGCTTGGTTGTCAGTTGCGTGAGTTCAACTGGCACCTGGAGAAAACAGCTTCTCTTTGTCCATTTCTTGTCCAGTTAGAACGACCTCCAATGGGCAGTAGGTGGGACGAAGCAGTGATGAGTCCCTGCACAGGAGACACCTGAAGCCGACTGACCACCTACTCATTCAGGATATATTTGGAGGGCTTCTTCTGTATTTCCAGGAGCTGCTAACAAAACAGGCAACTTCCTTGGAGAAAGCTCTTTGACGAGGGACAGACAATAAGCAAATGTGTAAAGCAAATGGTAAACAAACAAGATGATACCCAGCAGTGAGAAGAAAGGGAACAAGACAGGACAAATGGAACGATCGCTGATGGTGGGGTGGGGCTCAGGTCAGATGCCGAAAGGCTCTCAGAGGTGATGATGGAGTTGAGTTAAGAGGAGGTGTCTCCCAGAAGATCTGGGCAGAGTGGTGCTGAGGAAGAAATGGCAAGTGCTTGAGACCAGGGCAGGACTGGCATGAGGTCGTGAGAACAAGCAGCATCCGAGAGAGGCTTGCTCAAAGCAGCAGAATGAGCCAATGGATGGGTGTGAATTTCCTGCTGTGGGGTGTACTGTGAAGGGTAGACAGGTAGCAGGCAGATCCATGGGAGATTTTCCAGGCCAACCAAGAAATGATGGTGTGCTGGACAGCAAGATGATGACAGAAGACGGTGACTGAATATACTCTGCAGGAGGAGAGGACAAGTCATGCTCTGTAGATGGAACCAGTGGAGAAGTGGGCCATTTACAGAGCGGAGGACCCAGATGAAAGAAAATGCATGTGAAGTCTGTGGTGTTTGGTACAGGAAGAGATATTAAGAAAACTTCTTCTGAGTAGGAACTTCTTCTGAGTAGGAATTTCCACCCAAGGCATCCGTTCCAGAGGGTCTACTCCATGTGTATTGTATGCTCTCCCCCACACAAACTATCCCTGCTCTGTCTGGCAACTTGAGGGCTGAGAGGCAGTCCTTGTGCTCAGGCATGGAGCACACACCTGGCCCAGGCCTTTGAGAGTGAGAATGGTGACCGACCTCATCACCAGGCCCTTTGCTCCGGCTGCTCTGGTCTCCGAGGCAGTCATGCTAGCCCCAGAGGAAATTCAATCAGTCTGACACAATCCTGTCTTCCTGGTTTAATTTAATCTCTTCATTTCACAGGCAATCTTTTTTCTCTGATCCTCAGCCTTTTCTCCTTCTTTGTTAATTTGTGCCTTGCAGCCAGATAAACAGAGTCTTAACCCTCTGGGCTTTATGCATGAGAAATGCAGGAGATCACTCCCTATAAAGCAGCCCAGAGTCTGCTGTCTTCTCCAGACATTCTGTGGGAGCCAGAGAGGACAGAGTGGCAGGGAGAAAGGCCTCCCAAGGCCTGGAAAATGCTAGCAGAATCACACACTCTTCCCTGTTTTTTCCATAGCATCATATATGAGCACTCTGTCTGTTGCTGGGTCTGGCAGGAAGCCAGCTGCCTGCTTAACTCTAGACCTGGGAGTTAAAATGGTCATTAAAGGTCAGCTCAACCTTCATCTGTCCCCAGCCCTAATCTCTTCATTAGGGCTCCTCAGCTTTGTTAAACAAGGAAGGAACATAATATTTCAGCTTTCCTGCATTGAGTCCTTTTCTGGATTTTCCCACGCTAAATCCTATCTCAGGGTGGTGAAACAGGTGTTCATATTTCCAGCCTATGAGTCAGAGAAGCAATGTAGTCTGTTAGCCAGTGGAAGTGGTGAAGTCCGCAACAAGATCTGCACCACCTTATGGCTCACCCCAGTTGGACCCCAACTTCTTGCTTTGCCTATTCCCTTTCTGCCCTTTGCAAGGCTGTGTTTAGCCTCAGTGCTGATCATGCCCTGGAGCACACACACTATGGGTGCCAGGACCCATAGTGAGCCCAGATGGCAATGTTCGCAGTTCCCAGAGATCATCCTTCTATCCTGTCTTCTCAGGGGGGCCTCAGAAAGGTGGGACACACCAGGGCTTGAGTGATGTTGAAAAACACCCAGCACTGAAAACCAATACCATCATTGGAAGTGTGGAAGAAAGAAAAGTGAGTCAGGAAGCAGTAGTGTGTGCTGGAAGGTGTCCAGCTGAGGTCTGCTGAGAGCAGCCAGAGAGATGCGTCCAGAAACGGAGTGGAGAGGAGGAAGGAAGGAACTTGAAATGAGCTCCAGGGTCTTTATTTCTCCTTAGGTTTCTTAGAGACTCCTTTCTCTCGTCTTGTCTCCCAGCTCTAATCGATTACACTGGGAAATTGGTTTTGTCATGCACCAGTGAGTAGCTGAGCAGGAATTCAAGCCTGACTCCAGCTGGGGAGGAGGGGGGAGGGGGCGGGGTGGGGGGAGGCACACACGTGCTCTGCAAGTGACTGGCCTCATTTATTTCCACGCAAATTAGGGTTTATTATGTGGCAAGGCTGGTCTCAAGCAGCTCCTCCTCTCCAAGCCCCTGTCACCTACACGATACCTAATCTGATCTAGATGTTTCATCAGTCAGGTCACCATGCTCTGTATGAGTCCAGGCAAGGATGCTCTATTGTGGAAAGGTAGACAGCTGACACATGGTGTGGTGGCTTCTTACATTCTTGCTGGTGGCTCTTGCTCTGGAAGTATGTAAGGACATGCAAGCCCACCTTTGAGAAAGGTGCCATCCTCTGGGACTTCAGTGGCTGCCTTTCTGTCACTCTCATGAGTGTCCCTAAATTTGGACTGCCCACCAGCCTTCCACCCAGTGGTCACTCAAAGAAGCCAGGTCTTTCCTCTCGTCACCTTCCTGTCCCATCTGTCCAATCTCTTCTGAGTATGTGTGGGGTGAGAGGCAGTGAGAAGGAATGAGGTGGGGAAATGTGGGACGAGAAGGTACTTTAAATAGCACAATTGGGTTCTGGCTTGTCCGGGAGGTGGTGTGAGTCTCCAGCGGGGCCAATTTCAATGGGAGTTGGAATATTCACGCTGCTGACTACAGGAACTCAGGAGTTACAAATAAAGAAAAAATAGAAATATAAGATGCATGGAGAGTAAGAGAAGGAAAGAGCTGAACTGAGTTCCCAGGATAATAAAAGAGGGGACAACTCAGTGCATGACTGGTTGTAGGACTGTGTGAGGGGAGAAAGAGCTGCACCCCAGAAAGCCAGCTCAGTACCCTAACTGCACAGGTTGTGGTCCTGTGGAAGGGTCTGATGGGCTGGAAGAGTAGGAGGTGCCCATGGCTGCGTCTCTCATGCTTCTCCTCTCTGTGATGGTGGCTGGTTATCAGCTCCACCGGCCACCAGACCAAGGCTGGGAGCAGGAAGGAGCTCACAGAGCCTGTGCCTCCCTCACACCCCAGCAGGGCTTCTCTGTAGAGGTGAGGGTAAGAAGGAAACGCTTTGTGCAGCCCAGAGCTCTTGTGAAGAAGAAGGTAACTGTTCTAGGGTACAGCCACTTGCTAGGCAAGGGAAATGTTGAGTTCAGCAGAAGGCTAGACAAGGTCATGACAGGCAGGTTATATGTGAATTTTTTCTATTGTAGCTTTACTGGGATATGATTCCCATAGTGCGATCTACCCACTGGCAGTATACACCGGTGTTCTCCTGAATATCTTCACAGAGACGTACAACCATCACCACGGTCAACATCTCCATGCAGAAAGATCTGGGCATCCATTGAAAGTCTACCCTCACCATACCCTCTAGGAAGCCACCATACTTTCATTCTCTCTCTGTTTGATACTGTAAATATTTCATGTAAAAGGAATCAAACAATATCTGGCTTTTTATCAAGCATAACATTTTCAAGCTTCCCCCCTCCACAGCGTGTCAGGCTGCCACTCCTTTTCAGGAAGACATAATATTGCATGGTGTGTGTGTCATTTTTTGCCTTGCGATTCATGGATTGTTTCTGCCTTCAGGTGATGATGAATAATGTTTCTGTAAACATTTGTGACAAGTTTGCTTGTGGATATGTGTATACTTTATGCTTTCCCATAACAATAAAGACAAGATGGTCACTAGTTTATGAAAAACCGCAGCTCAGAAAGGTGAAGCAACATTTTGAGCCTGAACAAATTCCCTTGATTTGGTCAGATGATGACAGAAGGGCAAATAAAAGGGAAATAAAGTAGAAGCTCACTTTACCTTTGCTAGGTCGTTATACACATGACTGGGTATGGAGAACGCAGGGAAAGCACGAGTGAAAGTATGTCAGCGGTCGGCCCGCTGTAGCCTTCACCGCTGTCTCTCTGGCGGTAGATCTGGGGGCATGGGACTGAGTTTGCCTGGCCCTAGTACGGCTCTGAATCTTGGAAAGATGTCCCTTTCTTGCCCTTTGTCCTTGTTTCAGGAATAGGCATGAGAATAAGTCAAGAAAAGCTTGAGGCTCTAGCTGGAGTAGCCATAGGAGGAGCCAGGGGGGAAGACCCCAGAGCAGTGTCCTTCTGACCAGAGTGCTCCCTGCTGACCAGAGGGCTGTGCCAACCACCAAGGAAAAGAGACTCAAAGACAGGAATCCAGTGGGTGCCCAAGGACGGGTCTGTGGCTTGGAACAGAAGGGTCACCGAGGCTGCTGGCTCTGCTTCCTTCTGGCCCCGGGGTTTTCCCAGAAAGTACTTGGATACAGGAGGGCAGGTGACGTGCCACCCCATTAATGTAACTGATGGCTTGGCAGAACTCAAGCCCAAACTGGTAATCATTGACCCTCAAAGGCTCCCCAGGGCATTGCAGTAGAATCTACAGGAAGCCTGGCTCTCCAGCGAATCCACCTCCTGTTGTTTATCCAAAAGCCTTGCCCTTCTCGTCACCTTCCTGAGAAGAATGATGCTAGTGCAGCCTTGATCCTGGTGCACAGAAGCCCAGTAGTGAAGGCAGCACTCTCTGTTATGTGCTTGGATCTCACCATCCTGTGCAAGAAAAACCAGAGTGTGAGGTAATGTTACTGCAGGTGTGTACGCAGGATCGTGTCCTATGTCCCAGCCCTGTGTCCTATGTCGCAGCACTGTCTATACTTTCTGTATGGAAGATACATATGTGTGCCCCATTTTTTCACATGAGAAAATCAATGCACTGTGAGGTTACGCAGCACCCAGAGTTAGCGCTGGCAGGTGACTGGTTTCAGATTCACACTCCACAAATCTTCTCCTAACATCCTGCCCAGTTGTTCACTTGGTGGAACAGTGACAGGGAAACTTCAAAAAGAAACTAGAACGTGGGACTAGAAGGGTTGAGAGTGTCCCTCACAGCCTGAAAGATGGCGTCTGTGCACCCACTTCTGCAGGTCTCGTAAGCTGGGCTGCACCAGTCTCCACCGACTCCTTTCCAGCTGTGCGTGCTGAAGGCATCAGCTGACTTTGCTCCATGTTGTAAATTGTCCAGGTCAGAAATTCTGCTTCCTTTAGCAAAGTGTGCATTGCTTGTTGGAGAATCAGTGTATTCAGACCTCCTGTTCACATGGAACTCATTCATTTCTGGGTTGGAAAGACTGAGTTGGTGTAATACCAAACCAAACCACGGAGGGCTAGAAGGGTCAGACTAATAACAGGATCCTTGTGCACATCATATATACAACTTTTTATAAACATTTGAATTCCTTCATTAAACTGCAGTGTCATTTGAGGTGGGTGGCTGCATGTGTGAAATTTAAGAATAGAGTCACTACACATGTGTCCAGTTTCCAGAGCAACAGCCTTGATCCAAACACAGTAATTTTACAAGATGAGTAGGAGGGAGGATTATAATTTGATTTGCAAAAGTGATCCTTAATTTCATAAAATAATCTGCTCTAGGATTCATTTAAATACCTAAAATCCCACTGTGTTATGGAATATGACTTACTATTCACAAAACATCCTGAGAGAACAAATATTGACTTAAAGATAAGATTACATATCCAGACACATTTTCAATTTAATGTTGTTTTTAAATACAGTGGTACCTCAGTTCACGAACTTAATTCTGTTCATGATTCTGGTTACCAACCAATTTGATCATGAACCAAACTGAATTTCTCCATAAAGTCAACATTGAGACTGATGATTGAGTTTGATTTGGTTCTCGATCAATTTGGTTTGTGACCAGGATTGTGGAAAGAATTATGTTTGTACACTGAGGTACCCCCATAAGAATAAGACTAAAAAGACCATGAGACTAGAAAAGCTTTGGATCACTGTGTTAACTTAATCCTAAATTCACTGGCAGCTAGAATTTACCACTTAGGCTGGGGGACCCTCAGGTTGGAGCTGAGAGAAAGGTGGAGCTCTGAACACGTGCCTTACCGTAAAATTCACCACCGGCAAGCTGGCTTCTCTTCCTTCCTGTGCTGAGTGCTGCCTCTTCCTGGTCCACCCTGACTGAACTTTTACCCAGAACTGTATAGGAACCTGTCTTTCTCTCCAGATGGTAAGCATGTCTGTTTTGTTTTACTAGGTTTCTTTCCTACTCAGCCTTCCTCCAAATCCTGGATCCTGGCAGACAGCTGAGCAAATTCCCGGATCAACAGCTGGAGTCCCAACCCAGAAGCTCCTGTTGGCTACGCAAGGTCCTTCCATACATGAAGCTTTAAAAGTCATCTCCTGCGCCTCTCTAGAGGCAAGTGACTCAATTTCCATATTGGCTTCTAAACAAACAAGCCATTGGACACCCCAGATTTCAAGAAAGTTGGATAAACATTGGCTCAGGAGCAGCCACTTGGGCAAAGCACTGAATCAAAATGTGTCATTCAGGTCTCGCAGACACCAAGTGCCACCAGGAGAGAGTGGTGTTGAGCTGACTTGCCCTCTCCATGTCCCCTTTGCAAAATCAGCACTCTGAGGCCTTCACATCTTCATGTATCTATCTGTTTCCTCGACAAATGTTTCTTGAACCTCTAGTCTCTGCTTGGAGCTGGGGTAGGCGGCAGAAGGAGGAGATGGTTGGGGTCACTGTCTTTACATCAGCATGAAAGTACCTATACAAGTTAAAATTACTATTTAGACTGTAAATGGAAAGGGTACACTTGAAACTTACAGGAAGAGACAATCTGAGTGATTAGGAAACTCTTCTCTCTTTGAGTTTAAGCATTGCTCAGGATGTACAGTTGATATAGGGCAGGACTAGAACTTTAGGATGTCTTTGCATTACCATCTGTCATCTACTTGTGAACATGCACTGGCTCCAAGGTCAGGCCTTAGCTTTCCTTCCCTGGAAATTTCTTTTTTCCCACTAGGGTAGATTGGGGTGTCCCCATCCTTCCACATTAGCCATTATCATCAAAATAAACTTCTGTCTGTAGAAGATACAACTGCACCTGGTGGAGATCTACAGATGCTTTCAAGTGGAAGATGCCTTTCTCACAACTCTAGGCTGTTGCTTACAATTGCCTCAAGCCAGGACAACCTATAGATACTTCCAAGGGAAGCAGAACACTTGGTAAGATAAAATCTCCAGCCGTATCCACAGTTTTCTCTTAAACCATTGACATCATAACGTTTCTGAAGTCTGCCTGGCACCATGGAGTCCCTGTAGTGAGTGCTTCAAGGGCTGTGGGCTTCTCCTCCAGTGTTCCTCCAGACCTAATCCAGTCAAGCCCTGCCCCTGCTTCTCTGCTTATCTTTGATGCTTTCCCATATACACTTCTTTGTGCTGGAAAACTATCTCCTCTCCACTAATGAAACTTTCCTGATGCTTAGACCCAGTGTCTAGAACAGGCTTGGTCTCTTTGGGGCTCTTATCCTTCAACATGTTGTCTTACCTAAAGCAAGGAAATTTATGAAAATTCACCACTCCTAGGGCATAGTAAACAGATGTTGGATAAATATTTGCCTTCTTTCCATATTGTTTGCCAACTATTTTGAGTACACCATGGGGTTTAAAAACAAAGACTTCTTGATCAGGCAGATTGAGAGTCTTCTACTATTTATCCTTTTAGCTTCTATTTTGTGATCTTGGGCAAGTTGTTTAACTTCTCACTTCCTAAACTCCTAGAATTATTATGACATCTATGACAATGTGCCTTAGAGATGTCTCCTTGTCTGTGCAGCACTGTAAACTTTCCCGCCAGTGTCTGCTCCATGGGAACACCACTTGTTTTGTGCTCCAGGGGGCACTGTTCACACGAACGTAGTGCTGTCTCCAGCTGGCAGGGAGTGAGGCCTTAACTGCTGTTCTCTGTCCTCTGGAGACTTCTCAGCCCGTCTTCCCGTTCATGCATTCTGGGCTGTGCATATCCACTTTAACTTTGGTTTCCTCTATCTATTCTGGCTCAGAATTCTCTTATCCAATAAGCAATGCTTTTCCCTTGGTAAACTGCTGTCCTTTGTGAAGTTTAGGAAAAGGGAATTCTTACAAAATCTTTGGAGGAGCCAAGTAGCTCTAGCTGTGTGGCTATGAATTTCTGTTGTTCCTTAGGGCTCTCTTGACCCCTTGTCACCATCCTCACTGTTACCAGAGATGTGCTACTCTCTCTGGAAAACAGAACAAAGAAGAGACAAAGTATCCCTTTGGGTCTTTCTTTGCAAAGCTGTGACCTGCTAGCATTCCCCACAGACCTTCAGAAACAGTTATGGAAAAGATAGACATCGGCATTGGAAGTGCATGTAGAGTGAGGGTCTGGCTTCCAAAGTGTTAGTTTTGAAGTTCTCAGCAAAGGCACATGGGCACCAAAGTCTGACAAAACCTCACAGATACTTTCCTTGGGCCAAATTCACTTCCCAGGATGACAAGCTAGGGGGACATCATGATGCCCACTCTTTCTTGTAGGATCTAGGAAGAGATCATGGTCTTTTTGGTGATTGTAGATAGTGCATGAGAAGGACCGGTGATCCCAGCAAACAAGTTGCTAGACAGAATTTTAAATCTGAGCTTAAAAATTTTAACTCCTGTGAGTGGCCTATTTCTTCAACTCTTCAAATCTTCATAAGAAAAGAAAACATATCTACAAGTACATCTGTGAACATGTGATTTCTGCATGCAACCAATGGAATAGGTTCTCATCCACTGGGTTATAAGACAATTTTTACTACCCATTAGTCACACCTGTTGTGTTGTTGTACATGTGATGGCCTTTTATGGTATTAGGGTCCTTCAGCCAAAGGGCACCAAAAACATCCCATCTTTGAATCACTTGGGCTTTTTGTAAGCAGCCTGTGAGCCCCATACACCACTGGAGCTTCCCTTTGAGTCAGGCAGGGCTTGAGTAGGATTTGAATTTGTTTTAGGCCCTGAAGACTTATGGAAGTGATACTTTGCTCTGGAAGAAAGGATGCGTATGTTACTATGTTAATTAACATATTATGTTAATAAATCTTATTGTGTAGAAGGAGAGAGTTCTGGCATGAGTCTAAAGCTATCATTGGCACTGAAACAGCAATCTATTGTACCAGCCAGGACAGGAGTCCATTTGGCTGTTTTGTGGTTTGCACAATGGTCATGTTATTGTCTGTGTTCAAACAAGATTACAGAGAGGTCTTGTTTTTTAACTAATCAATTGTGATTACAGTGTTTTGCCTGATGTCAGTACATTATGAAGTTACTAGTCATTAATACTAGAAGAGCAGGGCCTTGCTGTGAATGTCAGGGCAGCTTTTGATGCCAGGTGCTGCCTTCTCCTTTTCGAAGGCAGATGTGTATAGTCAGTGATTCAGGGCAAGAGAGGGACAGTGTCACAGCTGGGTTCCACCCCTCTGTCTGCCTTTCAGAGGACAATTCTCTTCTCCTCCTCACAGCAGAGAGGAGGGGGAGCACTTTTACCTCTGAGAAGGGCAGACCCTTCCACCAGTGTACCTCCACTCTAGCCTGAAAGGGGCCTGGGACTCAGTGGCCCATGAGGCCAGGAAAGATTGTTTCCGCCATCCTTGCCAAATTCCATCTAGAAAGAGCCCATCAGACCCCAAGTGAGCTGCCTGTTAAAGACATTGGAGCCAAGTCTCTGGCATGGTACTCAAAAGGGATATTCCACCTTCTGTCTAGTTCCAGCATTAGCTGTGACCAGGGAAGTCCAGAGAGCTGGTGACTTGATGCTCCTCAGAGCTCTAAGCATTTGCAAAACCTACCAGGTGGCTGAGCTGATTTTCACAGTAAACAGGAAATCCTCTACAGTAGCATTTAGATGCACCCATTTTAGTCCCTCAGCAAGGGTATGTTGAAAAGGAAGACTCAGACACCCAGTCAGCTCAGTTCCCTCTTGGGCTGCTACCTTCATACCTTCCCCTCAGTCCTCTGAGGCAGATGTGCTGTGGAAACTGTTGAGGACTTCTGTAGGACTAACTTGGGACAACGCACAGTCCCTTTGTTTCCTAGCACAGCAGCTGGTACTTGCTGAGGACATGATCAATATCTAGGGAGGTTGCACTATTGTGTTGATGCGGAAGGCGGGAGCCAGCCCTGTGATCCTGCTGGACACATCTCTATGGGAAATACTCAAGGAATGTTTCATGATCCAATTGACTTCTGGCCTGAAACACAGTAGTAAATATCCACAGAAACTCAAATTTCTTTCGCACCGGTTGCCAAGGGACTAGAGAAAATCATTTTTGACGTCTGCTTTCAGGCTACAGAGCTCAAATTTCTCACTTCTAACATAAAACTGTGACTCCCAAAAATGTGCTGAAGTTAATGGTGGTTATAAGAAGCTTAGGTAAAAGGCAAGTTACAGTGAATGTCTTTTTTACTCACACAGAGAAATGCAGCCTCAGTAAAGTAATTCTAAATAGGCGGGATTAGAAGCCACAGCTTCTACCCTCCTGTCTGAGGGAGTGCTGCTGGGCGAGCTGGCAGGGGCAGTGGAATAAGTGCTATACGCAATCCCCAGTTCAGAATGGACTGTTCTGTGGTGGATGCCTGTAAAGGAAATCAGCCATTTAGGTTCCTCAGATTTCAGTGGTGAGCTTGGACTTCTGGCCTCTCTCTTAAACTGAAGAGAGTTTGATTGGGGTACAGATGCATGTGTGTATTTTCACAGACCCAAGGGAGACCTGGGAAGATATTTTCTTTTGTTTTCAAGAATTTAAAGGGTGTTTCAGTGAAAGAGACTTGGGACTATGTAGAATTATGGGTTGTGTGTGGCTGGTTCACAGTTTCTCCTGTAGGTCTGTAACAAAAACAAAGCAAATAGTTACCTTGCTGGACTTTTCAGCCCAGGTTGTCACCGAGGTCTCTCAGCCACTATTATTTGCATACCTGGAACTTCTTTCAGCTCCTTCTTGCTTTAGTCTATCACCTCCATGAAAGTCACACATTCACTTAAATGCAAGATTGTCCTTCCTGAAATATCTCTATCCTATGGGATCCTCAGGCTACCAAGCAACACAAGTGACCACAGACCCTTGACTCTATTGATGAATTTGTTTATCGTCAGTCAGCATCTATTTATGTGACTCTAACATAGCTTCGGGCCCTAGCCTCAGTATCCCTGACTGTCCCTCCACACAGGCATTCCCACTGTGGTACATTATGGCATTGCAGCCTTGCATTTCATTGTTTATGTGCTTATCTACCCTGCCGCCCCCACTTGCACCGGGAGCTGAATGAAGACGGTGACCATTGGGCCCACAATTGCTTCCGGGGTATCTAGCACTGTGGTTGACAATGCATCATTATTGAATGATAGATAAATAAATTAATATATATACACATTATATATACACATACATACATTATATACTGTATATATAATATATGCATATATATACACATAATACACACACATATATACAGATAAACATATACAGATATATATATATATCTATCTATATATATATATATATCTGTATATGTTGAGCTTATTGTCAGCTGAAGTGTTTTCCCAGAGAGTGGATCTGTTGCTGACAGAGAATTTTGTAGAAATACTATTTTCTTCTCAGCACTATACAAAGCATTTTACCATATATAGAGCAATGTGCTTTGTTCACTTTCCCATTCGATTGTGAGCTCCCTAAGAAGAGGAAAAGTTCCATTTATCATTGAAATCCTACAGAATAAGCATACAGTCAGTGTCTGGGAAGTCTACAAAAAGCATTTTCTGAGAAGGAGCTGTTTATAGAGCAAGAATGCTGAAGCAATAAAGAAAAAGTGGCAATAATGTAACCCACTTGTTTGCCAGACCGCCAAGGATACCTTGGTAAATATTAGTTAATGTGTAGCCTTTTGTTTGCTATTAAGATTTACTGATTTCAATAGAATGGGACCTAAAAAACTGAATATATTATATAACAATCAGATAGCAGGGACAGTTTCTGACTGTGCGATAGTTTATAAAATATACACCGGCTCTGTCTGTGGTTAGATTAAATGCCATTATCTAAGCAGAGTAGGATATGTGCAATAATAGTTTTCCCATGTGAGTGATGGGTTTGATTAGGGGATGAATTTATCCTGTATCCTTGCATTGTCCACATAGAATTCTTCTTACTCTGTGAAGAAATAAATCAATAGCGTTGGCTAATCTGGTGCATATGAAAAGCACCTTTAGTAAATGCCAGCTTTTTCTGAATAAATCCAACAATAAAGCTCCCTTTCAATCTCAGTTTCTTACATAACAATGACATTTATATAAAGAGAATAATGAGGTATCTTATTTCTTTCTGGGGTGAGCTTACTTTCATCTTGCAAATATGTCCCTATCTATGTCCGGATCTATGTATGCCTGTAGCTTTATGAACACTTGGAAAATTCAGCATCTCAGTATGTTTTGGAAAACAAGCTGGGAGATGGATGATAACTGTTTCTGGCCAAAAGTTATGTGGCATGACTTAGGGGAACAGCAAGAGATCTATAGAGCGTGGCAAGGGAAAGGAAGGCGATACTGGAATCCAACCCACGCCTGCTGCCCAGGGACCTGAGCTGGTGGTTTGTCATGTCTTAGCATGACGGTATTCAAGCCATGTGAGGTTTGGAAAATTATATATACCTAGCTGGGCTTGCTCTGGGAACAACCACTTGCCTTGGTTTATACTACACAGCTGCACTAGTGAATTAAGTGTTTTTAGGCTAATTACAAATTAGCATCGTCCACTGGCAGAAACATAAGATAAATTAGGCTGGATCTCAGAGATACCAGCCAGTGTCTGGACCAGCTCCCACCGCTGATTCCTTGCTTTTCCCAGCCATGGATGCCTCGGGCCAGAATATATTTAGGAAGCTGGTAAGTGTTAACAATCTGGGGAAAGCATTGTAGGCTGCTGATTGCTTTTGTTTCATCTCTTCATAAGGCCGGCCAGATGTCTTCTTATTAATGTAGTTATGGAAACCCAAACTTGTCCATGAAATACACCAAGGGGTACTTCCTCATTTTACAGAAATCATCTTCAAAAGTGGAACAAATCTCAGAGAGGTTGGAGAAGGGTGGTGGGGGAAAAACCCTCAGAAGATGGTGTTTTAGAAGCCATCTTTGGAATTAAAATGGGAGACAAAAGGGAGGTGGATAAATGTTGTCTGAGATTATTTAAGGCGAGATATACTCTGTGAAGAGCTTGGTAAGTACTAAGAGCCTCCATGCAAATGGCAGAGGGAGTCAGTGTCCACAGCTTGGGCCAGGTTCTAGGACCTGTGAAAGGCACAGAGCAGGGCCAGGGGAGGTAGACTTCTCCCCTGTATGCCTCCTGAGACACCCACTAGCCCTCTCTGAGAATCTGAAGTTCTTGACAGCTAAGCAGAGCCCTGAGCCTGTGTCTGCCTGTTTGCTCTCTTGGTAGCATCTTTTGTGTGTGTATCTTTAGAATCTGTCCTTTACATTTCAAATCACCACGGCTGTGGTTTTCTTCTTACCACCTCTATTTGAGCTGGAGTTTTGTGTTTTTACCTGGGTTAAGGCCTTGAGCAAGACACTGTGGGATATCACTTTTGTTTAAAAAGTATCACTAAGTTGGTTTCGCTTCCTAGTTTTTATGAATAAATGTGTTTTGGGAGGGGGATTTTCAAATCTATTTTAAAAATATATTTGCATTTAATGAAAAATACCACGAAGACATCGCTAACCACAGTGGACACACCTTGATTTTCTTTGATGCAGGGGAAGAAAGAGTCTACTGTTTGTGACTCTTGAGTTTCACTATGGTTAGCTCTTTAGGGGAAAGTCCCTTTACTCTTTTGGTGTAAAATGGAAGTCACAAAAAATGTCCTTGGTTAAGAAGTTATTGAATAGGTAGCATTTAGCAAATTGTTCCACTGATATTTACGGAATAAGTTGTCTTAATAGGTGGTGCCCATAGTGGGATTTGGGAATGAATGAGGACCTGGTTTGACCTTGATGCAGCTCTGTTCAGTGCTTACCTGCTCTGAACTCTGGGCCAGGAAGAGAGTGTGAGGGATGACAATGACCCTCATACTTCCCTTTTGAAACACTGCAAAATCTGGGGGGATCAGCTTATAGATTCATAGAGATAGGCCTCTGACATCGTCTGGTATGTTCTGAACTGTGCTCTAAATAGTCATTTTAAGAAAGAAATTTGACCACGTCTGTACTCATCAGAATGTGTGTTAGGGAAATCTGAGACTAGAATGGAAAATTTGATAACTGGGACACAGCGTGGTAGAAGTTTCCCTGCAGCGGAGGCAAGAGCCCTTATATTCCAGTTCTGTCTTGCCACTGATTAGGTATTTGACTTAGGGCAAGTCATTTAAATTTTCTGAGTGTCAATTCTCTTTGTCACCAAGTGAGTATACAAGATGATCTAGGTAGCATGTTGATGAATGTTTCTTTTTCCCAGTTATTTATTGTTATGTATAACAAAAATATAAAAATTGATTCAGGCTTGTGACTTCATAGAAATTAGTGCCTATTAGAAGGTTACCTTTACTAACAAAATAAGGGGGTAGTTTGAAGAATATCAAATAAGGCATAGACCATACTTATTTCTTAAAACTATTTATGACAAAATATTTTTAAGATGTGTCACTGACTGAGGTCAGGGGATACCTGAATATTTGACTTCTTGATGTGTGTCCATTTTTGTCCTTGTTGTTAGTTTTATATTTACGTCTTTTGGGAGAAAGTTTTCCTGGAAATAGCTTCCAAGTGCTTACTTGTGTGTTCAGTAAGCCAGGCAGTTTGTATGATTATTTCATATGTAGTTAGGTCTGTGTGTGAGTCACCAGGCTCACTGCTGTTATAGACATCATCTGATTTTTGTTTTTCCTCTGATGTGTTTTCAGACCAGGGTGTTGACAGAAAGGATGTTCAAACATCTTCGGAAGTGGTTTGTCACCCACTTTTCTGGGTGTGCTCGGAAGAGATCGAGGCTAGTCTCCAAAGATGGGCGATGCAACATAGAATTTGGCAATGTGGATGTACAGTCGAGGTTTATATTCTTTGTGGACATCTGGACAACTGTCCTGGACCTCAAATGGCGATATAAAATGACCATTTTCATCTCAGCCTTCTTGGGGAGCTGGTTTCTCTTTGGTCTCCTGTGGTATGTGGTGGCCTATGTCCACAAAGACCTCCCAGAGTTCCATCCTTCTGACAATCACACCCCTTGTGTGGAGAACATTAATGGCATGACCTCAGCTTTTCTATTTTCTCTGGAAACTCAAGTGACCATTGGGTATGGATTCAGGTGTGTGACAGAACAATGTGCCACTGCCATTTTTCTACTAATATTCCAGTCTATTCTTGGAGTTGTCATCAATTCTTTCATGTGCGGTGCCATCTTGGCCAAAATCTCCCGACCCAAAAAACGTGCCAAGACCATTACATTCAGCAAGAATGCAGTGATTAGCAAGAGGGGTGGGAAGCTCTGTCTTCTCATCCGAGTGGCTAATCTTAGGAAGAGTCTTCTAATTGGAGGTCACATATATGGAAAACTTCTGAAGACCACAATCACTCCTGAAGGAGAAACAATTATTTTGGACCAGACCAATATCAACTTTGTAGTTGATACTGGCAATGAAAATTTATTCTTCATCTCCCCACTGACAATTTACCACATTATTGATCACAATAGTCCCTTCTTCCACATGGCAGCAGAAACTCTTTCCCAGCAAGACTTTGAGTTGGTGGTGTTTTTAGATGGTACAGTGGAGTCAACCAGTGCTACCTGCCAAGTCCGAACGTCCTATGTTCCAGAAGAAGTGCTGTGGGGCTACCGTTTTGTTCCCATAGTCTCTAAGACCAAGGAAGGGAAATATAGAGTGGATTTCCATAACTTTAGTAAGACAGTGCAAGTGGAAACCCCTCACTGTGCCATGTGTCTTTATAATGAGAAAGATGCTAGAGCCAGGATAAAGCTAGGCTATGACAATCCTAACTTTGTCTTATCAGAAATCAATGAAACGGATGACACCAAAATGTAGCAGTAGCTTTCACCATGAGTGAAGCCAAGTTTTCTAGGTACCCAGTGACTTCAGCATTATGAAGCAATTATAAACACAAGAATCTTTAGGATCAACCCGAGCAATAACCACCCCAACCCTATAACTATGATCCTACAAGATATGTGACTCTTCAAGACTACAGTTTTTGCACACATGATGCCTTTATATAAAACTGCATATGAGAACCACATGAGTTCACTTGGAACCTTGAATATGATTATTTTAGGTCATTTGGTGTTCATGGGAAAAGATGAAATCATCAAGAGTCTCATGGACAAGCCAATAGGATTAAGGAACAGCCATATGTTCATTCTCATTCTGATAGGAAACATATCATTCTAATTGTAGCACTGATTTTATCAATGGAAAAGTTGTCTCCTGAAATGAGTTAACAAACCAATGACAATGGGAGAAGTCTATTGCATGATGAGTGGCTTGGGGAGCAACACTCTTGAGCTCTGGCCCGTGGAGCCTTCATCTGAGCCTGGGTCATGTGTGTTTCACAAGGAGAGAAGAAATGCACAGTCCAGGGACTCCACAGGATGCAATCATGCTTTGCTTTATGGCTTGTGCAGAGGCCGAGGCTCCACCGGGCTTTGGCCCAAATGATCTCCACATTTAGACAGAGGCTTGATCTGTACTCCAGCATCTTGATGAACTATTTGCAAAACAGAATGCTTGAGCTGAGAACCGTGGTGATATCACTTTCACTTTGTACTGGATCGGTTAAAGATCTGCAGATCTGTTAAGAGTATTTCCTGTGCAATTAAGATGGTAGGGAGGCTTTTGAGAAAACTAATGGTTAAAGAGTCTTGTATTTCTCTGCATAAGGTTTGCACTGAAAGGGTACTTCTAAAGAAGTGGGAAGAGGAAGCAATGAGATGTGGCCTTTCAGTCAGGAAGATGAGGCCCTTGTGTCTCTAAGCTGGCCCCACATCTCCCGAAAAGTGATCAGCCAAATGGAAAAACTGCCTTTAGGGACAGATTATAATGTGAATATTGTATAGTTCTTGAATTGTTTTGAATGTATCCTGGAAAAATAGAAGTCAAAACTGCTTGGGACTCAACATGATTCAGTGTATTGATTAATATTAAATAGTCATAATAAAATTCTGAAACTAGTGTTTTTATGCATTATGTGTGACAGGGCAACTGGGGAAAATACTGTTGTCCAGGGCGGGCTTTCTTCTGCAAGGGGCAGAACTGGTGGGAAGCCAGCAGGCAGGTAGGGTGCCTCTGTTGCTTTGAATTGCTACAAGAAGTGAGTGTGGCTGCTGACATGCCCCTTCTGGTCCAGCTCAGTCAGGCTGTCCAGTGTAAGTCTTTGTACACACAGCAACAGTTGCTGGCAGGTGCTGAGATAGGTGTTTGTCTTTTGCCAAGCTTGGACTAGAGTTTGTCCAGATCCATATATATCCATTTGTCCTTCTAACCCAGACCAGTGGGAACTCTGGTGGCCTAGGGTTGATTGCTTTGTTGGTGGCCAAAGCAGAAGACACAATTGGCTGTTGTGGGAGATCACACTCTCCTGAAAGTGTTTGAACACCATAACTTACTCATCTGACAAAGCTAAAACAATCAGGTGTCTTAAGCTTGAAGAAGCTGGAGTTCTCTGCTGGGCCATTATCAAGAGGTTTTATGGCTCTGTATCCTTTATAACCTGGAGGGACACTATCCCGACTCAGGCCTATCACATCTAAGCGCATTTCTCTGGTCCTCTCTGCTCCCTAGCAGCAGGCTTGGAGGCTGGAGGAAGGACAATGCTCAGATAAGCTAGTCTCTTTGACTGTTATGGGAGCCAAATGACTGGAATCTTTCTGATTGGTATTTGTTTCTGGATTGTTCCATGACAAGCTTGTCTGTTTCCAAATATTTCTTTATTAGAATCAAAGTACACCATGACCGGTCTCCTTTTTAATGCTCATTCCCATTGAACCTCTAGCAAGCATGAAGAACATCCAATAAAATCCTTAGGAAATGAACCTGGAGAAAGTAACTTTTGATAGATTCAAGGAAGCCCAAAAGCAGCACAAGGAACTCTGGGTATTTGGAGAGAAGGGATTACAAGGGTAAAGGAACTGGATAAGTAAACAGATGAGAAGCAGCCATGAGAAGCTCAGCTTGCCTTACGTTGAGGCCAAAGCTAGTGGTTGTCTTTTTACTGCTAGGCAGTAACATTTTTCCCAGTAAGACATGTGCACTATTATCAGTTATAGATACGTTAAATTGTTGCATTCACTGGTTTTTTATTTTGAATTCTTTTTTTTATTCCCTGAAAAAGCAGTGTCCCTCAGTTTATTATATTCATAATTTTCCTCAATAGCTCCTCCCCTTGAATTGCTCAATCTGTCTCTGTTATGACGGGGGTTGAAACTTGGAGAATCTGAACCAGTGTGGCCTTCCTGGACCTTGGCTGGCTTAAGAGCCAATACTTAGAGTGGAAAGTTGGGAGAATGTCCTTGATAAAGGCAGAAGGAAAAGAGGGACGAATTGAGGTGATCAGTGTCTGTTTCCATCTAGACAGAGGACCTCGAGGAAAATCTTTCCAAATGGATTGTAGTCGCAGTGGAACATGCATCATCCTTAGAGAGTTTCATAAAATAAGAGATGAGTCCTCAACGGGCTCGTCTGTAGGAGCTGTGGGGAATCTTCCCTGGTCCAGCACAAACGCAGTGAAAGTTCTGATGGAAGGAATGCAAATGAACCCAGGGCCCACCCCTGGGCTGTTGCTGTCTGCTATTACAGGAAGTGTGTGTCAATCAAAGCTTGACAGGAGAGATAGAGCATTTTATTTTGGAAGCCAGAAGTTTGAGAACAATGACTGGAATTTCCTCTTTCTGTCCAGCAAGAGCTGTTTGTCACTGGGGAGATAAAAGTCCAGGGGTAGGAAATAAAGGTTATCAGGATCTGCTCAATGCAGAGCCATGTGGGGGGCATGATGGGAGGGGTGGGTTATGGGGAAATCTATTTCAATGTCTGTCATTAAGTTTCCATTAAAAGAACATTCAGTTAGGAATTCAAAAATAATTTAATCTCCCCAGCCAGATGCGCCCAGCTGGACTCTTTGGAGCGAAGCCTCCTAGAGGGGGAGATCTCACACCATTAGGGCTGAGGGCAGGGAGTGTCTCTGCCCAGTACATCCCTCCTGTGAAGAGTCTCCTGGAGCCCCTCTAACTTTCTGGAGAGTGAGAAACCCCAAGACTTATGTTGTGGTAGGAGAAACTTTGTAGGGGTATTTGCAAAGCCATTACTGTTTTAAGTTTTCTTTTAAGCTTTTCATATACATTTCCTCATTTAAATTTCTCAACCATCCTATGAGGTCAGTACAGTGATTTCACCTGTCTTTCACATGAGCCAGCTGAAAGGAGGAACTTGTCCAGAGTCCTGAGGTGGTAAGTGGCAGGGCGTCAATTTCCTTGAAAGCTTATGAGTTTAAAATCACTCCAGTTACATCCTACGAGGACTAGCCCTGTGATAGGACCTACTAGGGTCCCTCGTCACCTGGACCCCTGGAAGAGGACATGCTCCTGGTCTGCTTTCACCCTTCAGAAACAACCATTCATCGCTCAGCACAGGGAGAAGCTCTGGCCAGCCTTAACCAACACTCTGGAATTACAGGTCTAGAAAAAGTCAGTGATTTTTCAGGGACTCTGGGTAAACTGGCTAATGTGTCACCGGAAGAATCAAGGGCATCTTGAAGATCTGCCTAGCCTGTTGGTGAGACTTATCATCTCAGTGCCAATAACATTTATAATGCCATAATACATGTGAAATGTGATTGACATATAGTGAATGTTTAAATAGAAAATGATAATTAAAGATACATTGCCATTCATCCTCCTAAAAGGCTTTGCCCACACTCATCTCATCATTCCTGCCACCCTCTCAGGCAGCCCTGAGGTTCTTTTTCATGAGTGCACGTATGAAATGGGGTACAAGACTGTGAGTGCTGCTGCTGAGTGCCATCCGATGGAAAGCAGCCTGCGAGAACCACGCGGCGTGTCCTGTCCCACTGCATTCCCCGGATCTGGCACTGTGCAACTTCTGGCTCTTCACCAAAGTCAAAATGACCATGAAAGGTCAACATTTTGGGTCAGTCTAGGACATCAAGTCAGCCACAACAGCTCAGCTAGAGACACTCTCGAAAGAGGATTTCCAGAACTGCTCAGACAGTAGCAAGAATGACAGGATCAGTGTGTTTACAATGAGAAGGAGTATTTTGAGAGAGATTAATGACAGGATGTTTTTTACTACAGTTAATTTTAAGAATTTAAACATTTAGTACATTTTTTGATCTCATTTTATATGCACATCTATCTATTTATCTACACATATATATATACTTATGCAATAATCTCTAAACATACACACACTAGTATAGTAATTGTATATATTAAGATTCATATAAGATATTTTATTTCAGTGTCTCAGCTAGAGACATATAGAGTTTTTACAAGTGGAGAAAGGGAACCTCAGTTGTGCTTGATGAACAGGATCTGTATTCTCTGTTCACCTCTGTAATTCAAGGATCCTGCAGTCAGAAAATGTTTTTTGAGTGTGTAAGTAAATGAGAGAATGATTTTTTCAGGACTGCATGGCTAACTGTAGAATAGAACTTGTCCAGTAAGGTTTTTTTTTTTTTTTTTCTTTGAGACAGGGTCTCGCTTTGTGGTTCAGGCTGGCTCTGAGCTCAGCCTCCAACTCACATCACAGCAATCCTCCTGCCTCTGCCTCCCGAGTGCTGGGATTACAGGCATGAGCCACCAAGCCTGGCACTGTGGTATGTGGTACTGAATGCTGCTGGGGTGAGTCTCCACGCCCAGTATTGTTATGTGGTTAAGTGGGGATCGAATCCGGGCCCTTGCGCTTGCAAGACAGGTGCCAGAACCACTGAGCTATATTCCCGGCCCCTGTCCAATAAGGTTTTGACCAAGTTATACCATTACCGTCTGAGAGACCTCAACAGGCAACTTAACTTTGTTTAGTCTCAGTTTCCTTATTTATAAACCAGACTTTCAAAATAAAATTGAAGGGAGAACTGAGTGACTAATAGTTGGTAAAGTCCCTTTGTACAAAGTAAAAGGCAGCAGACAAAGGCAAGAACAATAGGATAGAACCCCCAGGGCTGGTGGGAAAGGGACTGGTCCCCAGGGCAGACCCCACATCTTATCTTGGTAGGTCAAGAAAGCACAGCAGAGGGCGGTGCCTGGACAGAGACTGGAGAAGCCTCCAGGGAGAAGATGACAGCACCTCAGCACTGGGGCGCGAGGAGGCATGAGCTCAGAATTCGTTTCAACCCGCCTCTGCGCACCACGTCTCATGTGAGCCGGACACAGAACACCCACACAAGGAGGCCTGCAGGCCCGCCCCTCTCAAGGAGGGTGCAGTGCTGGGCCTCTGAGGGGCCTGGACTACCTGTGAAACTGCCGACTGTCAGAAAGCCATTTTTCTGTCTTCAGCAACATATACTTACAATAATTTCAAAGCCTGATTTTGACCCTACTGCTAACAAAAAGAGGGGTGGTTGGAGTTCTTAATTTTTTAAAAATCACTTGTAGTTCTTTTCTCAACGTGATTATGTACCAGCTTGATAGTGAGGTTCACTTCTTCCAATGTTTATTGGTTTGTTTTTTAACTTACATTTCTTTTTCATGATTATATATAGAATTTATATGATTTGAAAGTCATGAAACAGTGTAGAAAACCTTTCCTTCTGCCCCGTATGCTGTTCCCTTTTCACCGTGTAAAGCTAACCACTCTCAGTACTTTTTCCTAGAGCTGTTTTTGAAAATTGTACTTTATTTGTAATGGATAAATGATGATAGGATATATTTACAAGGTATGATGTGATGTTTTGTGCACGTCTATCCTGTGGAGTGATCAAATTGGGCTGTGTGTCCATTGCCCCCAGTATTTAGCATTCCTTTGTCATGAGAACATTTAAATTTTTCTTGTTTAGCTATTTTGAAACATATATATATATATATATATATATATATATGTTTCATATGACATGTCATATGACCATATATGACATATCATATCTATCTAGATAGATATGACATGTAGATAGATAGATAGATAGATAGATATGACATGTCATCCTTAACTGTGGTCACTGTGCTGTGTGAGAGGTCACCAGAGGCTTCAATCTGGTTTGTTTTTTTTTTGATAATCAGTATATATGTATTTACACACCCCCATTCTTTAATGTTGGGTGTGCTGGAAACATGGTCCTGCAGTAATTTGTTTTAACCTAACAGCATACCCACTGTTTACATGTAGGGATAATGCCAGGTAATGCCAGCCTCCCCATGATCTTTCTTGGGTGCCATTGTAGTGGCTGCTGGGGTTCTGCTCTGGGGGAGGGGCACTGCTGCTTCAAGCTACGGAGCTTGTGGCTGTGACCATAGTGCACTTCCTGGCAGAGCCCTGCAGGGCTTTCTCTGCCTATCTGGCCGGGACTGAGTCAGAAGCTTGGAAGCAGAGTTCCCTGAGGAGCACAATATACCTGACTAGCAGCGCTTCAAGGTTCAAAGCCCCTCAGAATTTGGGCTGGTGAGGTCAGAACAGGGGTCTTCAAGAGACATGTCATCACCTCAGTGCGTGGTCCAGAGGAGGGGAGGGGTCCAGGAGAGGGGTATTCAGTTCTGGGACATTTGATTAAAGTCCATGTATCTTTGGGGCTCAGAGGTTGTGGAGTCCTCATTGTATGCAACATTTAGGGTAGTACATTAGGATAGAAATGAAGGGCAGTAGTGAGATGAAAGAATGCTACAGTGAAGTATTTTGCAAAGAGCTGAGTGAGCAGTGACAGGGGAGGTTTCTCAAAGAGGTGGCAGTGGATCTGGGCTTAAGAGATGGGTGAGATCTGAGATAGGGAAAGGTGAGGGTGGGGTGGCGGCTGCCTGGGTGGGCGCACATCCTGGCCTAACAGAGCCACCGCACTTCTCAGGACGATGTGCCTGATGTGCCCACGGCACGGGTGTAGGGTGTGTCGAGGGAGCCGGAGCTGCGGGGTCAATGAGTCGGAGGCTGGGATGGGGCAGACCCGGGTGCGTCCTTGCTCAGCCACCCACTAAAATTTGCTGTCCTCAGGATTCATGTCTAGTGCTGACACAGAGGATGGATTAGAGGAGAAACTAGAGACAGAATAAAGCTTTCTAGGGAGGCAGGGAGAGTATGATGAGTCCCATCTTTCGGGAGGGGAAGCCCAGGCTCAGAGCATGAAACTTCCCTAGCACGGGGAGCCCTGGGGTGGACAGCAGGGCTGGGGCCCAGGTTTCCGCCACCTGGTTAATTAGTTAGTTAGCAGGTTAGTCCCCTGCTGCTGTGTCTCCTAGAGCCACCCACAGTCACCCTCAGGGCGCTGATCTCAAAGTACGTGGAGCATGAGGTGGCAGCAAGGACCAAGATGGCAGTGGGTCTGGGGATGGTGAAGGCAGTATCCTCTGAAGTGTTTCTTTAGGGACCCAGGGGCCTCACGCTCCCACTACTACCTTTGGCATCTGAGAGCATGGAACCTCCCTGCAAGCAGGAAGTTGTTTCTGTCATCACAGCTGTGCCATCTTTGTATCCCCAAGAATGGAGGGGATTCGCTAGGTGCTGAGCTGCTGGGCCACCAGCAAGGTGCCTCTGGTAGGTTGAAAGTAGGGCTTAGAGACCGTAATTACTCTGACAGTCACTCAGTTCCCCACATCACGGCCTTTGCCACTTGAGACCAGAACCAGCAAGAGCCCTGAATGACGCATCCAGATAAAACACTGAAAGAAAGAATGCAGGCAAAAAGGAGAAGGGGAAAGGCAGGAAGCAGTGGAAGTTCAGCAGCTCTGAAGACAGTGCTGGTCCAAATCCCGCTTCTCTGTACTGACTGCGTTATCACGAACCAGTTCTTGACATTTCTAGAACACTGTTTTTTTCTGGCTGTGAATAGCAATAATGCCTATCTAAATGTGCAATTGAGTGATAGAATGAAATAATATATACTGAAATGGGATGGAAAGCACCTGTCATGTGTCTGATACAGGCTCCCCATATGTGACAGTCTGTGGGATAAGGACAGAATTGAGAAGAGGATTCCCATGGCCTTGGGCAAAGACAAGACAGGGTGTCCGTGGGTAAGTCCCACCCCGTGACCTGGTTCTCTGAGATTCCTCCCCTCTAGCCCAGGCAAACCATGATCCTCCCGTTATTTTGCGAGTGAAGAAAGTGAGGAAAGTGTCGGCTGCTACGGACTCATCCTGTGCTACAACATTCCTCTGACCTCCTGCGGTCTCATTATCTCAGAATAGAGACAGTAATGTTATTGAGGTAACTGGAAAAGAAAGGTAAGGCCAAGCAAGCCTGCACTTTGCCGGTCGGGTGTGCTTTTGGCCAGCAGATGGCGCTATACACCTCCAGATCCCCAAAGTGAAACTGAAAAGCTGTCTCCCAAGACGATAGACTGGAGAAGGGTTCCCCACATCCAGAAAGCTCTCTAGGGACCGTTATAATGTTTAGATTTTTAATGAGAAGATATAAAACTACAGATCCTCTCATCATTGCTGGAAGGACAAAATGACTAAAAAGCTTTGGAAAACTCAACTGTGACACAGATATAGAAGTTTAGAACTCCAGAGAGACCCCAGTGGTGGGAAAAAAAGTTGTTACCATGCATTGAGTCTATGAGATTTAAATTTTCCCTGCAATGAAGATGAAATTATTCCCCCATCTTATAGATGAGAAAACTGAGGCCCACAGAGGTTAAGACACTAGCCCACCATCCCATACAGGGCCAGGCAGGTTAAAGCAGGTACATGTCCATTACGGCAGACACGGTTCTAAGTGCTTCACAAATATTTACTCACGTAATCCTTGTAATGACTGTGGGATGCGACACACCCCACCTGTGGAAGCACAGGTCCAGCAGTGCTGCAACTCATGAGCTTCCCCAATAACGGGCCAACTCCCATCTCCTGGAGGCTCGAGTTCAGACCTTGGCTCCTCCAGTCACTTTGATGCGAATCTGGCAAGTCACCAACCCTTGCTGCTCTAGCTTTCTCTTGTGTAACAGGATAATAACGAAACCAACCACACATGGCTGTTGAAAAGATCAATCAGAAAAAGATGGAAGAAAACATGCTGTGAATGAGGAAGCCGGATTCTGGTGCAGAGGGATTGTTCCCGCTGTGGACACCGAATAACTCAGTTCACGTGGAGATGTACACGAGAGTGTTTGTTCCTGGGCTCTTCGTGGTGCCGGAAAACCCGAGCTCACCACAACAGGAAATGACTTAATGTAGTGTGGCCCGTAGAGCTGGGTGAAATGTTATGCTATTTTCAACAAATATTTAGGCACCATGCAAAACCCTGAGAACATATTAGAAACAAAACACATTCGTATTCCAGGGGCAGTTGACAGAAAACCTCC
>PVIR01017595.1:0-34681 GCA_004026965.1 Petromus typicus | reverse complement strand
TTTGAAAATTAGAGGATGTTTTTTGAGGCCATTAAGAAAATGCCTGAGCCCAGTGAAAGTACCAGTGGCATCATGAATTGAGATAAAATGTACTGAGTGAATTTGCACCTTAAAAAATTAAAGTTGTGATGAAAACTTCTACTATTTATGTGGTACTATTTAAGCATCATGTGTAGAAGAGTTATTTGACATTTAGTTTAGATTTTCTGTCTATTTTGCATTTACAGTGTAACTGCAGAGGGGTTAGCACTTGGTCTTTCTTATTATATACAAAAGATTGGAATAAGAGATTATTTGTTGTTTTCAGTTGGAAAAGCCTGTTAAAATAATGTTTTACTGAACTATTGAGGATTTGAATTGGGAAATGACAAACACAGACCCAGCCCTAAACTATCATTTGGCTTACCAAAAACAGAGTGATTTTGTAAATTACAAATTATGTGCATTAGCAGGTGAATTCTTATAGAGGGAATAAGAACAGATAATTTCAGAGGGAAAAGATCACAGTATTTCTTCAAAGGACTATGAGAAATACCAGAAAGGAGCCAATAAGCTGTTTATTTTAGAGTAACTACTGTTGAAATTTAGAGTGGAAGGAAAGCTAGCATTTACTATGAAGAAATGGGAACTTAGAAATGTAAAACATCTGTCTGCTATTTTATGGATGCTAGCAGAAGACATAGTTTCATGGGGTAGAAATCATGGACTGGATGAGCCATAATACCAACAACCACATATTAGCCTCCTTAATGATTTCCTGAGTCACAGTTATCAGAAAGTGACAAAAATAATGCAGCAGACTGCATTATTAGAGGCACCTGAGTTTGGAGACCTGACTATTTCATAATGGGCAGTTAGCATGCTTGGTTGTAGCCACAATGCTGCCTTCATCTATCTTCCAAGGTTGTTTCCTGTAAAAACATAATTGAACAGATTGTCTGAAGCAAAGTCTGCCCATATCTCTGAGATGAACAGTTCCCATGGTAACTATTACTACTGAGGGTGGGTTGGTTCTGTGATAAATTGATATTATTGTCAATATTTTCTATATTTATTTTTCCAACACAAATTTGGGACCCTGCCTTACCCCTTAGTTCTAAGTAAGGCATTTCATACTGTAAGAACTTTATACTTTAAACTAGGTCTAATAATCACTGGAGGCAAAAACTCATAAACTGTTTCTATTAGCTTTGTGTGACAACATCTGGGTTAGTTTATTTTGGCTGTTATAACAAAATTCAATAATAAGGGGCTTATAATTGAAAAATATTTATTTCTTAAGTCTGATCCTTATACTATAAATCTAAAGTTTTGAGGCCTTCATCTGTAATCTCTGGCTTATAGAAATGCTATATGGAAGGGGGAAGACTTTCCTTCTATCATTTAATATTTCCATAACTGTGTCTATATAAACCAACTGACCACGTGCAGGTAAATATAAAAGATATATCAATTTTTATGTGGATAACGCATCCTAAAAATATGAAGACTACCAAACCCAGTGAAGTTTAAAATCCTATAATCCTTCTTTATAGAACTGTGGAAAGGAGGGACACAGTCAGCTTAGGGGGAAGGAAATGACTTTTGGGGAAGAAGAATGAGTATTTAGAAAAATAAATGATTATTTGTGACAAGGCTTCTCTGAGTGTGATTTCCTCTAGTAGGTGTTTAAAGGATATCTAGTATATTTTCCTACAATAAAAGCTCATTTTTCCTGATTGTTGATATTCCTCAAGAGAAGACTGAAGACAGTAGAGTTTCTTTTGGAGAATCTGTCTTCGGGAAGTTCAGGGAATTCAGAAAGAGCCTCCTGCTACATTTACTGTTGTTCAAATGCCTTTGGCTCAAAGTAATCAAAACATACAAACAGCCTATCTTGGAATGGCATATCCTAAACTCCTTCAGCTGGAGCCAATGTGCAGTTTAGAATCTGGATTAAGGAATGCAGATGAGAGGATATGGCTAGAACACCAGGAAAGGAATTCATTGCCAGGTACAGATGGCAAGATCCTAGTCTCTAGGGATCCCAGGTTATAGGTAAGGGGTAGAGCTGAAGTCTTCAAGGGAGGAGGGAATCCCTTAACATTCATATGGAATGAGCAAGTTGGAAATGCAGCACTAGAGACCAACTAACATGGCGTAAATGACTTACTTCTCTCTTTGTGGGCACCAAGTAGACATGTGGGATCCAATTTTAATTCCAAATCATATTGGATTGGAAACTGTGTGGTACTGATGGATTAAAAAAAGGAACAGTTTAAGATAATTATCAAATTATATCAATTTGCTTAGCTCTACATTTCATGATGTTAGAGCAAAAGTAGAGTAGAACAACAACCTGGTTTGCAATCTAACTAAAGGGATCTCATGTCTAACTAAATTATTTACTGTGTCAATCATGGAAAAATTACACAGGGATTCAGAAAAGCTGGTTTCTCAACTCTGGGGTAGATTTATATAACCTGGAGATAACTTCCAACGGTAACTGGGAAGTCTGAGTAGGAGATTATGTGCAGAGGTAACTAAAAATGTTCAAGGAGAAGACGCTCAGGAAACAGTGCTCTTGTCTTTCACTCACTGGGATAATTGCCATGTAAACACTGCAGCACTTGAACATGCTATGGGTCACTCTCATCTTTTTGTGAAACACATATTAAAATGCTAAACCACTGAAATAAAAATAGCATTATTTTACTGACACAGGGTATCTTAGTTACTTTTCTTCCACTACTGAGACAAAATAGTTTGCACCCAAAGTTGAGAGAGGAAAGGTAATGAGTTTAATGGATGTGTTGTGATCTTAGTAGTATAATAATTCTAAGATGCTACCAATGACCCTTAGAAGAAGTGAGTGAGATTCAAGAAGTATTTTGCAAAGAGCTTATCAAAGTAGTATAAGATCACTGAGGTTCACTTAGTATAAGTATGAGGCCCACTTTTCACGTTTCCTTGTTTTTTCAACTTTTTCCTATATTCAGTTGCTGTGGCTCAGATCATGACACCCAAAAGTATGGCACTTGGGGATGCTCAGAATTTTCAGTGATGGAGTTGGGGAAATCCTAGGACCACGACTTTGCAGATTCCATCCATAGTCATATATATGCTCTTGTTCTTTCTCTTCCTTGAAATTGGTCATAGAAACCAGAATTCTTCATCATGGGTATTTGAATATTCACTTCTAAAGTCTCTTGTGTTATATAAAACTTTGATTAAATAAATTTGTAATGCCTTTTCTTTCATTAATCTACCCTTTAGAGAAGAGTAGAGGACTGTTGGTTGCAATGTTTGTCATAGATGAGGAAAGATATCACAGCTTCCTGTGCCTACCAAGTCATAGTGTTTGAACCTGAAATTTCATTTTATAGGACCAGCACTTTCTGGCATGGAGCAAGCTGAAGAGATCTGGCTACAGGCCACAGAACTCAGAACTCTTTTGTTTAACAAGAAAAATTTAAGTTAGTTTAAAAAATTTAAATGACAAATAGTAATTGTGTATATTACATATTTATAGGGTAAAGTATGGTTTTTTGACAAACATTTAGTTGTGAAATGCTGAAGTTAATTAATAAGTCCTTTTATCCTTTTTGTAGTAAAAACTTTAAAAGCCTACTTTTAGTAGATGCAAAATATGATGCATTGTTATTTATTATAGTCATTTCTTGGTGTGATACAACTAAAATTTATTTCACCTGAAATTCCAACTGAATTTTTATGCTTTTAGGTCAATAGCTCCCAAAAGCCAGGCATGGTGGTGCACTCCTGTAATCCCAGCCCTTTGGAGGCCAAGGAAGGAGTATTGCTGTGGTCTCAAGGAGAGCTTGAGCTATGCAGTGAATTCAAGCCTAGCCTGAACTACTAAGTGAAACAATATCTAAACCCAACCAGATATCAAATGATCAGTAACTCCTTATTCCCTGTGCATTCCCCCATACTTCATCGCATCATACTCTCAATTTCTATCTTTTACTTTTCAAAGTTTCCACATCCACACAGGATTATACAATATTTGCTTTTTGAGCTTGGTTGGTTTTACTTAGTATAATGGCTTTCAGTTTCTTCTATGTTGTTATTAATAAGATAATTTCCTTCTTTTTTATTAAAGATTAAAATGTACTCAATAAATGCACATATTGTCATCATATTTTTATGATAAAAACCTAGGCTACTTTCTCTCTTGGCTATTGTGAATAATGCTTCAGTGAATTGTAAGTACAGATAACTTATTGGCATATTAATTTCAATTTTAAATTAGCATAGCAGAGAAAAGAATAGAATGAAAAGGTGTTCTTTGGATAGGTTTAGCATGTAGCTAAATCTAAAGGCCTTAAATTCAAATTCCAGTATCACACACACACAACCATGCCAAACCAAACCAAGCAAATAAAACCCCTAGAACTCGAACACCACCTCTTACAGCAATCTGATTCTGAATATATATCCCAAGGAACTAAAATCATCATGACAGTGAAATATCTAAACTGAGCTCCTCTTACTCAGAAACTGACTGATGCACATGTTCAATAAAGAGAATGATGCATTCTACTGCTGATGAATGAGGGGTTGGAAACATAAGCACTGGAGATACTTTTACTTTTCAAGACGTCAGGAAGAGTTCAGCTCACATTAAATGACTCGGTAAACTGTTGTACGCAGCAAAGGATGAAAAATGTAAAAGAAATTGTTGATTAGCATAAAATATTCCCAGCTTATTTTTCATAAATATTTCATCCAGTGTTAGAAATTTGCAAGTGTATTTTCAGGCTGAGAAATCACCCTGGGATAATGATACTCATATCTCTTGACAGCTTTAGGCTAGTGTGAACAGTACTACCATTTGATTTAGATGTGACATTTGATGAAAGATTACATGTTTAATAGATAATTGACCACCAATATATACAAAGATCTTAATCTAAAACATCCTGCTTTCTCTCCCTCTGATCATAAGGGAATGAAGCTACTATAAAATAGTAATTTTTAGTGAATAAAATACTATCTATCCATTATAGTATTTATCTTATAATTGCTGATTTATTTGTTATAGGGTAAGTTTTTAATACAGCCATTGAGTATCTTGACTGATCTTCTACAAAAGTCCACAAATTTAGTTACAAATTCTTGAGTAGGATCAACAAAGCAAATTCCCTTTGGAGTTACTCTAAGTAAAATGGTCCAAAGGCAAAGTGCTGCTAAATGAGTAATACACATTTCCTAGACAGTAATTATCAGCAAAACTTGTGCTTGGGAAATAAAAAGGGGGGTTTTGCAAAATTTTAAATTTCACTTTAAAATTTTCTGCTAAATGTTCTGAATTTTTCTTTTAAAGTAGTAAAGATTCCAATATCACAGAGAGATGCAGATACCAAGGCACCAAATTCCAATTTCAGTGAAGCTTGTAAGCCATTTTTCTGAAAAGACCACCCATTAATTCTGTTACCCAATGCTGCTCTTAGGAATTAAGTCTTGTTTTTGTGAACTTATGTCAGGGCATTCGGGGTGGTAAGATGCTATTTGCTTTTGATGGTGCAAGTGTTTGCATTCCCTCTTGATTAACATCAATACTATACAAAAAAGAGAGCTGGATGGCTGGAACCATTATAAAAGAAATTGGATTAGAGAGAACATACAATGGTACTGACTCAGACACTACATTATAAGAATCCGAAGAGAATTTGATTTCAAAATGATGTGCTGGTTTTTGAAAACTGATTTGCTTGATGCTATTTAACCAAAATTGCTTATTTCTCTTGAATATCATCTTAATACAATTTTGCATCTAGTTATAATTTGACTTGATAAAGCAGAAATAGATCTTAATGATAACATGCTGACGAAATAATGAATGTCAGACCTTGGGTGAACTAATTTCAACTCTCTACATTAGAGTTTATTGACTAAAAGCATCTATGTGATTAACATTTATTCAGTTTTCTTATAATGTTTTGGTTTGGTCAATGTTTTCTTGTGATATCGGGGACAAAATTTAAAACCTTCACACTGAGCTATATCCCTAGCTGTTTCATTTTTAGTTTTTATTTAGAGGCAGGGTTTTTCCAAGTTATTAAGCTACCCAGAATAGTTTTAAACTAGCAATTTAGAATGCTGAGGGTGCAAGTATGCATCACTATACCTGGGTTTTTTCAGGCTTACTTTCAGTAAGTTTTCACTGGATAGAACAGTGAACCAAATAACACGAAGGAAAATGAGTGAGAAGAAAAAAAGATCATTGTCACTGGTATAAATTATAAATTTATTCTATAAAATTGACTTCCCATACCTAAAATGAAGGGTTTATATATTGTGCTATGTTCTGCAGTGTTTCAAATGACCAAAATGCGTATTTGGATCAAAATGCATTTGTCAAAAATACTTTAGTTAAGCTCTAAAACTAAAGATTAATGGCTCTGACTCCTAGGAACTTATCTGCTAGCAGAAAAGAGACATGTAGAGAAATAAATGTAACCTAAAATGTCAGGAGTTGTGTTGGTCATTTTTCTGCACTGTATCAACATTCAAAGATGAATTACTCTATAAAGAGATAGGGTTTACTTTCGTTAATGTTTTAGAGACAAATAACCCTCTGTTTGGGCAGAAATACACAGTAGAGAAAAATTGTTTATGTTTTCTTTTCTAATTGCTGAGACAAAATACCCAACACCGAAACTTAAAGATGGAAAGCTTTATTTTGGCTTACAGTTTGTAGAGGTTTCAGTCAACAGTTGGCTGGCTCCAAGGCAGAATAGCATGGCAAAGGGGCAGCACAGAGGATAAATAGTTCATGGTGTGGCGGGCAGAAGGCAGCAAGGTAGCAAAGCAGTGGGCTTGCCTTCTCTCTCTCCCTTTATATTTTATCCAGGTGATAAATCTATTGCTTGGTGCCACTTACACCCAGGATTGGATTTCCATTATCCACACTCAGGACTGTGGTAAATTAATTTAATTATCACACCCTAAGTCCAGCCACATTCAGAAAACCCCACCTATTGGTGAACGAATCATTTGCCAAACATCTAGATGCAAGCCACAACACCTTATGACTATTTGCCAGGTATAATTGATTTCAATTTTCTTGAAACTGCTATGAAAGAAAAATGTCTGCACCCTCAAAACTACTGTTATATGGTTTTATTATTCATTTATTATTTGCATGAAGGAAGAAATGTGAGGAAGAAAAACCAACCAGAAACTGAGAATCACCTCATCTCAAATCTTAAATCCACTTCATAGTACCTTTTACATTTTCATGGTCAAAGCAAGACTCCCTCATATTAATCAGCTTTTCCATCTCTTGGTATAATGTCTGATACCTACAATTTAAGGAGAGATTTAATTTGGCTCATTGTTGTGGGAATCAGTTGACTCCAAGGAAGAAACATCATAGCAGAAGTGCGTGGCAGAACAGAGATATTTAATTCAGGTGACTGGAAAGCAGAGTGGGCAAAAGTGTCAGAAAGGAGTGAGGCATAGGACATGCTTCCGTGACCCACTCCAACACCCTAGAAGTATGTCCCACCAATCACTGGGGTAGATCCCAAAGCCAATCATTTTGAAATTCCACTCTAACCTCCATATCCCACCCCTTGCTTGCTTCCAAAACATGTTTTCTTGATCTACACATAATCTCCAAATAAAGACAATATCAATTTCATAATTCTACCTAACAAAATACAACTGTCCCCCAAACAACTGGGAAAGCCTCAGTTCTTTGCACCAAGTCTCAACAATTCCAGCATTCGGGAAAAGTCCAAGTCAAAGTCTCTTTGGAGACTTAAGTCAAACTCTTACCTGCGAGTCTCTAAAAACAAGAACAACAACAAAAAAACAGATAGAGTAACCCAAAATAAACTTGCTCTTTCTAAAAGTAAGGAATGGAGAGAAAGACAAGAATCAAAACAAAACAATACTGACACCCAGTAAGACAGATATAAACTCCTATACTTCTATATCTTGCATCTGCACAGCGATAAAATGTGACTTCTACAGTAGTGAGTGCCCCAGACATAGACCCTCAAGGGCACATTGGCATAACCCAGTCAATTATAGCTCAGAAATGTACTCTTCCAAATTCTAGGTGGATCTCAAGTCAGTCATTTTGAAACTCCACCTTAATTGGCATACTTCTTAATCTGAACAAGTTTAATACATAACATCCTTAGTTTCTGTAAACCTCAATTAGTTATTTGCATATTTTAGTGAAATTGCATTACCTCAGTTTCTACCATAGAGTGTACTTTGGGGAAAAAAGTCTGCTTCAAAGAAACAAATAATCATATGAACTTCAGATGCAGTCAAATGTAGTTGAAGATTAATTTCAAGTGCAGTAAGCAATATCTAAGGAAAAAACCAAAAATGATACTAAGTTAAGAGTTTATGATAACATTGTGAGGGCTGTTTAAAGAAATAAAATATTAAGGGTAATTCTGATTGCTTTTTAGAAAAATTAATAAAGATACTATTATTATGTACAAGCTGAATTCCTATCTGTCTGTCTGTCTGTCTGTCTATCTATCTATCTATCTATCTATCTTTCTGTTCATAAATACCATTTCCAAGATTTTTATGACATAATAGAAGACATAGAGAAATATAATCTACTCTAAGCAGTAACAACTTAAAACAATAGCAAGAAGTGATTTGTTAAGATCTACATTCAGTACAAGTCCTCGACTTTTCTTGTTTATACTCATAAATCTAAGATTATCTTTTTCTCATACTTTCATACTGGGAAGAGACCCAGTAATTTTTTTTCTATTTTACTATCAGTTGAAAGTTTGGGTTGTGTCTAGTTTTGAATTATTGTGAATTATGTTTATTGCTTATAATTCAAAGAAACATTTATTTTATTTCTTATTCATTTTTACAGCATTGGATCATATGTCTGTTGTTGAGTTGTACGAATTAATGTGTTATGATTAGTGAATCCATATTCAGTAACTGTTTCCAATATATTACAAATATTTCTTTCATTCTATTAGATGTGCTTTTACTTATTGCAATATGTCCTTTGAAGCACAAATTTTAAAATTTTGATTAAGTACAACTACTCCTTTCCTGTTGTTATTTAGTCATTTGACTTGATACCACAGTCACAATTGCCTAATTCATGATTCCAAAACCTCAAGCCTATGATATCTTACAAGGTTTTCATAGTTTTAACACCTACTCCCAGATCTATTATTCATTTTGAGTTCCTATTTGTACATGGTGTAAGCTCAGATCCAATTTAATTTCTTTGCTTTTTTACATGCTGACATTCTTCTGTCCAAGCATCATTTCTTTATTCCTGCCTTCTTGAATTACCTTGGACCCCTTTTGTGAAACCACATTAATCTTAAAATCCTCTTTACTTTCAAATGTAAGAGATTTCATGCTTATCTTCTGCTTCCTAGTGTCAAACTCAAAATCAGCCATACATCCAAAGATCGTTAGTTTTTTAAAAAAGATAATTGGAATAGAGAATAAAATTGCTTACTAGGGCATATGATCAGAGTGAAATTGCTTTTTGGCCATTTTAGTGAAAAAGGTTATGATGAAAAATTTACTTACTAAATGTGTTTGTAGGACATAAATGGATACTGTTTTTAATCCTATTAGAATAATAAAATATTATTATTTAAACTCTTAGTTCTATAACAGAGAATGCTTTATAATGAAGATCTTTTTCTGACAAAATGTACAATTATTTATTTGCTTTATTGTTAACTTGAGGAAATAGGCCACAGGTTAAAGTATAGAGAGTCTCAAAATTCTCAGTGCATTTTAAGCTTATTTAAAACTGCAGTAAGATCTTTGAATACTCTTTAAAGTTATGCAAAAATGCACTTTGGGAGACTGAGGCAGGAAGACCACCAGATGACGTCTGGCCTGTGCAACTTACTGACTTAGAAAGGCCCTGTTTCAAAATAAAAAATGACGAAGTATATTTTAGCATGCAAACTGAACTCAATCCTAGTACCACAAAAAAAAGGAAAGAAAATCATATAACTACTAAATTAATTTTAAAAATTCATGTGATTCCTTTGTTTTTTAAAATTACATTGGATACTTGAAAGATTTACTATCAAATTACTTGTTTTAGCATAAACAGAATTGCTCATAATACCCTACTATCTGTGACAATAGAATGTCCGCAATTATCTGATGAATAGTTTTTTGTTGTTTTAGTTTACCTTCAGTTTGAGACCATTGCTGACAGTCCTAATATTAGAAAGATTTTCTGCTTTTAGTGTTTGTTTTAGTATCTTCAAATGTTATATGAATGTCACTGAATGAGTATCTAATACATGACAGATATTTATTTCTTTTAGTTCTGCAAGCTGAAAATCTAAGATTAGGGTGCTGGTACAGTCTTGATCTAGTGATGCCCACTTCTAGGCAGTAGACATATGATTCTTCATGTATTTTTTCTTCACATGAAAAAACAGGTAGCTCATTTTCTGGTCTTTTCTAAGAAAAAGAATATTGAAAGTGAGTAATCTATAAGGAAAAAATGGTTATTTTGGCTCATGGTTCTGTGGCTCAGGAAGTCCAGGAGCATGCTGCAGCCAACATCTGCTTGGTGTCTTGTGAGCACCTGGTGCTTCTTGACAGAATGATGGAAAAGATGATGGAGGGAGAGTGCACCTGCAGGAGAGAGGAAAGGGCCGATCTCACAAGAGACCTAACTCCTTCCCTTCTGAAATATGTGAATCGCTCTCAATGACCTACTCATTTTTTAACTGCGCTACCTCACAATTCTGCCACTATGGCAGTCAGAGTCCAGCCTGAATTTGGAGGGGAAACCATATTCAAGTACAACAGGGGCTAATCCTATCCTCCTAATCTAATCATCCCCCTCACAATCTAATTACCTGCCCGCTAATCTGATTAGCTCCCACAGTCACCACTTTCAATGGTATCACATTGGTTATTACATTTCGAGGTATGAATTCTAATGGGATGCAAGTGTCTAGTCTTCATCTCTGAATTTTGTCATGGTGCAGATTGTCAACTTCCAAGTGCCAGAAGAATTCAATTTTAAATAGAGGGTGAAAAAACACTCTGATCCTGGATCTATTTCACCACCATCTGTTCCATCTACAGTGTTTCATTACATTTCTACACTATAAAATTCATGTATGATTTTTGATGCAATGAAACAGTTCTATTATTTAATTCCTAGTCACTTAGAATTGATATGCCTTTACCAATTAATGGAGTTTTTATTCCTCTTGTAAACCCTGATATGATTTTCAAATTTTATGATTTTCTTTTTTAATTCACAAATACTTCTTGTATTATAATTATGTATTGATTTATACATTTGATATTTAAAATCCAAAATTTAAAAAAATGTTCTCATAATGTATATAAAAGCCTTCTATTTTTCCACAGGAAGATGGAAAGTAACTTGATTTCTACACAGTGCCTAAATTTTTATATAAGAGTCAAAGAATAAAATAAAATGCATTGAAACATTTGAAGTTTTGACTAAAAAATTTAATCAAAATTCAGTCTAAATTCATGTTTTATTGTATAAGGCAAATAAATTTATATATTTTAATTTCAATTAGACACACAATATTGTATATAATTAGAACATGTAAACTAGAAAACAATAGAAATTGTCAAAGATGATAGAAAACTATGTCATCTATGATATCCTTAGACCATCCCCAGCAATGTTATATAGAAATTTTCTGATATCTAATTTTCCAGTAGTCTGAATTTTATACAAGCAAATTCAGTTGTAATACATTTCATTCGCAATTCATATTTTATATCATATATAGAAAATTTTAGTTTTACATTAATTTTTAATTGCAGAAATCTATAATCCTGTGTAAAATTAAATGATATATCCCAAAGTATCAATCACTACAAAGTAGGAAGTGATTACATTCTAAAGTTAAAATAAGCCAAAAAACAACCAGGATCACTGAAATTATTTTCCTCATAATGAATGAGAAGGTATTTAATATGAAAATCTTTGGTTTTGAATACATGGAGGAGAAAAATCCACCACTACTGTGAGGTTATTTATTCAACTATACACAGGAAGGTATTTACTCTAATTCCATCTCTGTGTAGTCTAATCCACGGAAATTATGCAAAAAAAAAAAAATCCAGCCTCTGGGACCTAACCTTTAAATGCCAGTTACTTTTCAATTTTTTTAGCTATATTAAAGGGCTCTGTGTCTGGTAGCTCCCATAACTTGTTCAAGGTCTTCAGCATCTCCTGTTTAGGTGCTGCAGACAGAGCTGGAGAAACCACAGCATATAACCACGATAGATGCAAGGGAGACTTCCCACCAGTCTTAATCTGCTGTGAGTGGCAGCTTTTATATGCCAACAGTGACTTAGTTATTACTGATGGCAGCTGAGCAACTCTGAAAGTAACTTAGAGAAATCCTTCTTGGACATCTCTATAGAGGAACTCCTCTGGAAATAGCACCCAAGATCAGTACACATGCAGTATTCATTCAACACTTAGATGACTGCAAGTCTGGAAGACTGGCAACTAGGATCTCCTCTTTCAGACTCTTCTCACAGTTTTCCTCTCCATCTGTGTCTCTGATTCTTGTGGGCTGCAGCATGCTGTGGAAAAGATAAGTCCTGGTGTTTGGATTTTCCATTCTATAATATCCTTAGAACTCAGGCCTTTTCTCTTTTAGAGCTAATCTATTAATTATTAAAAATATGCTGCTGGTTTTTATCAGGTTATAAACCTGACAGAAAGCAAGCATAATTTATTAGTAATGACATCTCTAATTAATCTTTTTGTTCTCACCACTAAATTAAGAGCATAGTTATACAGTTCACTAGCAGAATTTTACCAGAATCACGTGAAAATTTACTTCCTTTCCAATAAAAAGAGTAATATTTACCCAAAGAGTTTCAATGGCAACAAAATAATAGCATGGTCACTGCCTGCTAAGGTTTGGATCTTAAAAGTCTGTCAGATATTCATGGGTTGAATAGCCTGTAATGCTGTTGGGAAGCAGTGGAACATTTGGGAGCTAACAGGAAGTTTAGTCATTGGGAACACGTCCTTGAAGGAGATATTGGGAGCCCAGCTCTTTCCTGTCTCTTTTTGTTTCCCTTCTGCATTGAGGTGGAGCTGAACAGATCTCATCCCTCATGCACTTGCATCAAGATACACTGTGTTGCCACAAGCCCAAAAGAATAGGGAAAACCCGGTGTGGAGTGAAACACATGAGTCAAAACAAACCTTTCTTTCTTTTAAGTTGATTATCTCAGACATAGTGTTACAGTAATGAAAAGTTGGCTGGTATAAGTACCAAGGTAAAATTAAATTAATAAAATTATTTGTGTAGAGGGAGTTTTAAATTATAGAAAGCATCTTGAGAGATATTAATTCTAGTGAATCTAGACTTCCTAATATTTATCTTAACAGTACTGATGAAGGAATTTGACACACATAAGTAACTTCTATGCATAGCTAATAAATGACTGACATAGATGTGAACTTGGTGCTTCTGATCCAAATTCAGTCTTCTTTCAGGCATAGCACACTGCTTTCATAAGTCATTGTACTGTCAAATTTTTGTCACTGTATTACAATATCTGAAAGATAATTACTAAGAGGAAATGTTCATTTGGCTCACAGTTTTGGAGGGTCTAGTCTTTGATCAGCTGCCCAGTGGTGAGGTGATCCATCACAGCAAGACTGCACAGCAGATCCAAACTGGTCATCTCTCAGCCAAGAAGTAAAAGAGGAGAAGAGAAAGAGATCAGGATTCCTAGTCCCTTCTGTTGGTATCCCCTCATTGACCTTCAACTTTTCATTAAGATTTACCTCCTAAAGGTTCCACCACCTCCCAATGATGCCCCTCTGGGGACCATGCCTTTAACACATGGGCCTCTGGGAGCCATTCAATATCCAAATTATAGCAGTTCTTGAAACTCAGAATCATTCATGATCTTCCACTTTCTAGTTTAATATGAAAAGTCCTTTATGATTTTCTTTCCATTAAAATTGTCTTATCTGTAAACTCTGGACCTTCCTTAGAGTCTCCAATCCTGGGCTGCCACCTCACAGTTATCCTGGTGATACCTCTTTTCTTCTTGCATCATCTCAGTCTCTACTCCAAACCAGTCTTTGGAGGGCCCAGGCACCTTCACCTTTTCAGTTCAATCTCTGCTCCAGATAGTTTCATCCATTTCCAATAAAATAATCTTTCTTTGGTGACTATATATTCTTTAATTTATCCTGTTCTCTGTAGCATTTAATCAAAATGACAAAAAATTGCTAAATTCTGAAAAGAAGAATAATCTTGGGTGTTGATGATAGAAGAAATAAAGGGTAGTTATGAAAAACAACTCAAGTAAATGCATAGGCTGATCATTTTTATCTTTATGACTTTGTATTTCTTGTTTTCTCTAAACTCCTGTTAAACTGAGGCTTTCTCTATTTCATAAAGCTCCTGAACATTTTTCCAAAAGGAGCTTAGGTCTCTCTGTATGAAAAGATTTCTTTCTTAGTCTCAGTCCTATAAGCATGTTTTGATATTTTCTCTTCAAGTATAATTTATATTTATTAGTTGCCTTTAAAGTTCTTGCTATAGTTTGAAAAGCTTTTCCCTCTAAAATCCATGCATTGAAACTGAATCCTTAATGTGCTGGTATTAAAAGGTAAGGCTTTGGAAGAAAATTAGTTAAAAGTGAAGCCTTATGAATATGATTAGTACCCCTCTAAAGGAGAATGTAAGGGGACCCTTTAGGCCCTGTGGTGAGGACCCTTACAACATGTTATCTGTGAAGAAAAGACTCTTATCAGGCACCAAAATCTGCCTGTACCTGTGTTTGACATCTTTCTCTTACTGTGACAAACACCCAAGATAATCAACTTAGAAAAGGTCTACTTTGCCTCACAGTTTTGGGAGTTTCCAGTCTGTGATTCATCACAAATAACGCTTTTGAGTGTGTGGTGATCCAATACATTATGATGAGGAGGATACTGATGGAACCATTTACCTCACAGCTCAGGTGTCAAAAACAGGATGGTGAGGATCTATGGTTAAAATACCACATACAAGGATGCAGCCTCAATGACAAGAAAACTTCTCACTCAGCCCTGACTCAAAGTTCCCACAGCCTTCCAGTAGAGGCACTCTGATGAGCAAGACTTTAATATATGATATCTGGGAACTCTGAGGAACAAGACTTTAACACATAATATCTGGGAGACATTCCAGATCCAGCATGCCTTGACCTTGACCTTCCCAGCTTCCACAACTGTAAGCACTACATTACGTTGTTTATAAAGTACGTCCTCTGTTATTTTGTTACAGTGGCTTGAACAGATGAAATTCCCTCAATACTTAGGATATAAAGCAAATTATTTCTTTTGTCCTTTAGGTTCAATTTATCTGTCTCTGTCCTTGTTCACTTTCTCATGAACTGTTTCTCTCCTTTTCTAGACAAAAAGGCAGTGGCCTACATATTGACCCATCTGCTCCAATTCAGAGTTTCAAGAATTTATAGTAGGCATTTTAAAATATGTCTCAAATTGTTGTCATTTTTTCCAAACATTGCCTATAAGTTCCTTGAAGAGAAGAGGATTGATGCCAAAGTTATGGACAGAAAAAAGTCAGTTTGTTTTCAGTTCTCAACATTGGACACTTTTCCATGCAGGGAGCTATAGTGAATATAATTTTTACTCTGATTGTTTGAAATTGTTTTTATTTGGTCACAAAATTTTATTATTTTTTCTTTTTGTTTATGTGCTTCCAACTATTTTTACCTTGATAAGCAAGCCTGGCATTTGGAATATGCTATCCAACTGACCCATTTCCCGTCGCCCTCACCCTAGATGTTTTCCTGGTAACAATAACATCAAAACACCTTTCTTTGGTTCACAGACAGTTAAGAGATTTTTACTTTTAAAAATACTTATTTTTAAAACCTGTATTTTTCTATTCCCTCTTATTTCTGTGATATACAAATTAGCAGTTTCTATAGGGGGAGTTAATGTTTAGATTTTGTGTGTATAAAAGTGCCTTGAATTTTCTCTTGCACTTGAATTATGGTTTAGCTAGCTGTTATAGTTTTATTCCACTTGAAGATTCTACTTGTTGGGTTTTTGCAAAATTTTTTGTTGCTGAGATCTCATTGTTTACATAATTGTTACTGTGTGAGAGTAATCTTTTTCCTTCTGAAAGCTGTTTATTTCTTGCAGTAATAAGGATTGAACTCAGAATATTTACAGTGAGTTACATCAATAGCAGTTTTTATTTTTTGTTTTGAGACACAGGTTTCACTAAGTTGCCCAGGGAGGACTCAAATTTGGGAAGTTGGGAACATGGGTGTGTAGCATTGTGCTTGGCTCTGAAAATTCCTAAGTTCCCTATGTTGATTAATATTTAGCTCTTAAATTGCCACTCAATATAACTGCAAGTAAAATGAGTGCTGTCCCCCCTCAGACTTAGTTCCCTGGTCTTTGAAATGTACTCCCCTCTATAATTTCATTTTTCTACCTCGGTCATATCTTTTAGAAAAATGTAAGATCTTGGTTCTTTTTTAATTACTTCACTTTTACACAACCAAACTACCTCCTCTGTCTAATTTTGATTTAATATCATTGCTTTATATTGCATCAAGTCTACCTTTCCATACACTACTTCTTGTTGTTTAAAAAATCAGGTTTTTAGTCTTTGAGATTCTTAAATATATACTTCTTTGAAGACTTTTAAAAGGTAGCTTATCTATTACAATTTCTTTTATAGTTGGAGTCATGACTTTACTCTCTGTTGGTTGACTGTGTTTCATGGCATGAACTTCATGTTGTTTTCAGTCTATAAACTCATCTGAAGGTGGCTTCTTTCCTTGTTTACTCTCTTCCCTCTGTTCTTCACCTATATGGTTGCTGACTTTTCAGTGTCCTTGGCACTCTTCCTTGGAGTGCCCGACTTTGCACTATATCTCAAGGGCTCCATGTGGTCGGGTAGTTGGGTTCCTGACTGACGGCCATTTCTGAGTCACTGAGCCATCTCTAGGCTGACGGATCAATAGCGGTGGTTTCTATTCCAGCTTTGGTGGAATATTAAGCCTCATCTCACATAGTGACTTGCATTATAAGAATAGGCTATTTTATTTCCCCCTTCCAACCACTTCTACTTCCTTTTAGTACTGTGAACCCAATAGACAGTGTATTTAGTTTCTCTTATTTACCAGTCTATTTTATTCTCATTTCATTCTGTCTAAAGCAATGATATATCTTAATTATGATTATGTCTATAATGTATTTAAAAGTATTTATCAATTGTGTGTATGTGCATGCGTATATACTGTTACAGATTTCTACAGTTTACTCTGACAACTTAATTCAAGTTACCATATTGATTAAATGCTTCCATGTTTGTATATACAGATATTCATAAAATGGATAAATGGGGTCATCAGGTTAATATGTGGGGATCAAAGTAGACTTTCTGGGAAGAAGCAGTAATAGATTTGAGAAAACAATAGCTGTAGGTATTTTTAACATGACCTCATATGTAATTAGTTTATTTTTAGATTTTTAAGAAAAACATTATATAGCTGTATCCAACCTGCAATATCATGAGAATCAGAAACTTACTTTAGCTTATGCATGTTGAAAGTAAGGACAACAGACCTGAAAATCTGCTAGTCTTTATTTGGGACCCACTATCAGCTCTCGCAGCCCAAGACCTGGTAGACGCTCATGTTCCTCTCTTGGCTTCAGGTCTGCTTCTGTCTCAACACACTGTGTCAACACATAAAACTTGCAACTCTTGAAGTCTGCTGCCCTTAGACTTTAATGCCTGTGGTATCTGTACATAGCTTTTTCCTTATATTTCTCTACTTCTGCCTTTAGTATCATGAGAAGCACTAAGGGTAGCTAATATGACTGTAGCAAAAATATACCTCTTTGGTATGGAGATATTTTGAGAAACTACAGACACTGAGGGAGATAAGAAAACAGAGCAGTTACCCTGATTTAGAGGGATTTTGATTTATGGAAGAAATCCTTCTTTGGAGTGTGCACATATGCATGAATGTGTGTATCTTGCTTCCTGTCTCTTCTTCCACTCTTCAGTCCCAGGACGCATATGATGATTAAATCACTACAGATTCCTAGCGGAGAAGGAATCACCGTAAATCTGTACAACGGCCTCACCTTTATTACATAGAACCTTTTCTGGTCATCTAGATATTTCTTCACTTCCTTCTTTCTGCATTTCAGAGACAGTATTCAAGTCTCAGGTTTAAGACAATTCTGAAATTTTTCTCCAGTGACATACTTTGGCAATGCATGATAGGAGGTACACATGCTATCAAACTTCTGACTGAGATTTTCTTAATAGTTTGCCTTTTGTAGTGGGAGCTCCCAGCTAGAAACTTAAGAGGGGAAGATTTGCTTTACTATCTGTTAATAATCTTCTATCACTGTTCATAATCTTCATTGGATATACTTTTCTTCTTTCTGCAGCCTGACTATATTAATGTACCTCGTCTGTCCTCAGAGAAAGTATCAGACAATCCTTAGCATGGTAAATCCTCCTGCATTCATGAAAGTATGAGTCGGTAGTAACATGGCATACCCTGTGAAATTCATATTTCACTGTGATTCATGATATCTACTTATCATAAAAAATAGTGTATAGTGGCAAACAATTCACATTTTAGATCTTTAAGACAAAATTAGACTGGAGACTTTCTGATATAAATCCTAGAATGTTTTGAATGTTTTTATACTGGAGAGAATACCTAGAACTTAGATTTATAACAATAACATACAATGAAATTATACTGAAATAACAGTTTATGTTGGAAAGCTAATTCTTTAGTGTTGTGTAGTCAGCCAGGAGAGTCTGGGTTCAATTTAGTGATGTCAGAGGCTGGAAGAAAATTTGTTGCCAAGATGAAATTCATATTTGTGTAATGAATTGTCCACTTTTTTGAGTTAGTTAATATAGAAATATTTATGGCAGATCTTCATAGATCAATTTTAATTTATAATACAGGTGGACATAAGTAGAGCAACTTTAAATTTAGTGTACAGAAAATGTGTAGCAATGAGTATGCTGAATTATGTGATTTTTAAAAAAGTAGCTCTATTTAAAAATAAAAGAAAGAATTTGATTCTCATTGTGGAGTGCAATCATGATATGTATATGTAATGTACCAATAAAGATTTCAATTTAAAAAAGCCAAAAAAATAAATAAATAAAAGAAAGGAAAAAGTCAAACCAACTACAGATAACAATGAATAAAAAAAACTGAGTCCAAGAAAAAAAGTAACTGTTGTGAGTGTAAAGGATGATTTCTCTTTAGGCCCCAACCTCACATGTACCTACCTTCCCGAGTGGAATTTGTGAGAGAATTCCTAGGGTGATTCCTGGGTACCGTGTTCCTTTAACTGCACCTACTTCTACTTATGGTTTTCCTTTTTTGCTGCGTGAATAAAGCTAGATGTTGGTACCAAAGCACCCTTTCTTCACTTTCCAGGGTCACTGAATCTGGATGAACCACAGGTGCTGGCACTTCTGCCTTCCTGGCTCACTTTGGCAGTCCGCCCCCCCCCCCCCGTACCCTCCCCTCCCACGTTCCTGCCCAGCAGTCATGGTAACCTCTGGCGCGGATCCAACACAGACTCACTTTTCTTGAACACTATTTCTCTTTTTGATTTGGGCTCCATGGACTTTGTCATGGGCTGCTCCTTCATTGCAAATGTCACCTTATAGAGGAGGCCTTTCCTGATTCTTATCATACTCTTTCTTTTTCTCTGACTTGTTTTCAAAGTGTCGTCACTTATTATTTATTTCACTATATGGTCCTATGTCTTTCCTTCTTAGTGGAAGAAGAAAAGATCTTCTGTGTGAAATCACAGATCTTGTCTCCTTCACTCTCTACTATATCCCAGAACTGATAATGGTACATGGAAAACATATGTTTACTGATGGGTTAAATTAATGGCAAGACTAGACTATTACTTACTAAAATCAGAAATAATGGGTCACTCTTCTGAGGTGTGCCCTGTCCAATATTTTCCTAACTCCGAATTTATATGAATTCACTCATTTAATCCTGAAAGGATTGAAGTAAAGGGGCTTCCAGTGATGAAGGGAAATATAGGTACAGGAGAATGCTGGGAAAGGAAAAGTAGAGACAGAATGTAGTAATCAGATGAACACTTGAATTTCCACTCACATGTTATAAGATGAATAATCTTACCATTGCTTTGCCTGCTCCTGTCCTGTCCCTTTTGGAGTTTATAATTTATGTGGGTGTTGCAATTTATAATAGCACAAAGGAATTCTCAGTTTTCAAGAAGCTTGAAATTCTTCTAACCAAGTCACTAGTTCACTGCAATTGCCTTAGAGAAAGATGTATTTACCCAAAGTGAAACAAAACACATTTGGATCTTAACAGTCTCTATGCAAGTCATTGTTTTTGTAGCATAGATTCAAAAGGAAGTGAGGTCTGTCTTTATTAGCTGAGTAGGAAATTATAATGAACAGCTGCTATTGCAGAATGGTATTATTAGTTTCAATAAAATGCACTTGTACTTGTTTTCCTTGTGCAGATGTATCCTAAATTATATAATGGCTTATACAAGCACAGGAATAATTAGAGAAAATTAATTACTTTTTCTTTGAGAGTAATAGGGATAGTGGACCTTTTCAAAATTCTTAACATGCTATGGCTTAAATTTTAGTCAATAAAATGCCATTTCACATTTTTATTAATATATTCTTATCTTACATAATAAAAGAAAAAGATTTATTATGTATAAGATGGGATACTGTGTCACATATTATATGTATTAAAATGTTAAGTTAGTCCTTGTTTAAAAAGTTGCTTTTACACATAGAAAGAATAATTCCAGTGTTTCAAGGTAAAAATTGAGTAGAACTAATACTGATACTTACCAAATGATAGAAAATGTAATGAATTTCCAGGGAAAACATGCTATTCTTTTTCAAATAAATAAAAGGAATTCCTTCTCCCAACTTGCTCATAGCCTATTGGCAAATATCCCTTTGGTCTACCAACATGAATGTAAGGCTTAATGTTCACAAGGGTTTTTATGTCTGAAAAGTGAAAACAGGTTTATGCAGATAGTTTTTAATCTTTTGTCAAAAGATGAATCAAAACAAACAAAAATCAAAGTTTCCCAGATGAGACATCCTTTTCCCTGGTTTCCAAATGGTTAACCTCGGGGTTGGGAAATGACTTATTAAACCAGAGGTTAATGTCAACAGCTTAGTTATTATATCAGTGGTTATAGCTTTTTTTTTCTTTTTTGCCTTCTCTATCCTATTTTCCCGCTAAGTTATACGCAACAGTAGTTGTTGTTATAGCAACCTGATTACATTCAGTCAGCATTTCTGGAAAACTTACATTGTGCCAGGGACTGTAGCACTTACTCAGAGTAAAATACAAAGACCTCATGTAAGCCATAGCCTCATATCTGGATATGACATATCTCAATGACTTAGGTTCAAAAAATTGGCCTAACACTCTATATTTGAATCCACTTTAACTCATTCTTAATTATTACTGCAAAGCATTTTACACTGATACTTTGGTCAATTACTCTAACAATGAATAAGTGCTTATAGTGAAGCCAGTTTTCTAGTCACTAGGCAGTTAATAAAGTGACTAAAAAGAAAATGTCTAGTATAAAAGTGCTGCTTTAGGATGAAGGAGCTGAGCTCCTGATTTCCGCTAATCAGTACACCTTCACAGACAGCTAATGAAAAGATTAAGTCAAATCACCTCGCAATGGCTTCATTCAGCAAATAAATTGAAGGAGAAATGAAGTACTTTTGTGAATTACCAGCAACACAAAGAAGAACATTTTGGTGGCAAATATTTAGCAAATTAGGAATAATAGGGGCTCAAAACTTCTGGAAGTTCCACCAAATAACCCAAGAAAACCCTTTTAAAATAAAGTATAATTTAAAGGAATGGCATGTCCATGATGTGACACACAGCTACTATTTGTAGCTTTATGCAGTTAGCTTTAGAGGTGTGTTTTGAAAATTTTGGAACATTCATTAAAACTTGCCTGAGGATTTCAGCAATGTTGTGTAACACAGGAGAAATAAAAATTTTCAATAGTTCAGTGGTTCAAAAGACAGGAAGATTTAGGGAGTTTATATTGGAAAAGAACAAATAGAGCTTTGCATATTTGAAGGGCAATCTGCAAAAGAAAAATATACTTACTTTTGTTGCTCCAAAAAGCAGTACTGGCATTAAAATAAAGAACACACAAGCTTTGCTCAGCCTAACAAAGGACAGTGGGAAAAATGACATGGTGGAGGAGTTGAAAGTTTGACTGTCCATTCTGTCTTGGGAAGAGTGGACTGAGATTGAGAAAGATGACCTTTGGGCCAATTTTCTGAATGCGCTGTTCCCAAATATGCCATGCCACACACAGCTGACATTAAGAAAGAGTAGTCTGGAGGGCCAGACCCAAGGCATAAAGTTTTAAAAACGAATAACTGTCTCCTGTTGATGACAGAAGAGGAAAGCAGAGTGGGGTTCAGTGTGGCATCGCTGGTTTTGCAGGCCGACCGGAAATGGAGAGGACTTTGGAATCTTCTGTGCACAGGAGAGCAGTTTTCGCCTGACTGAGTATCGAGAAAGGGGCCTCCTATGACCAGGAGGAACAAGACTAAGACAGTAACTTCCATGAGCTTGAAAGCAGTATTTTCCTCAGAGGCTCCCCCTCATAAGAGGTTCATCCGCCAACATCGTAGTTTTAGTCTTGTGAGATCCTGCACAGAGTAATTACTGAACTCTCACAGCCTTTTAACTTACAGAACTATGAGACATTAAAAAGGTAATTTAAGCCATTTACTTTGTAGTAACTTGTTATGTACCAACAGAAAACCAATTTCTTTTTTTTTTTTACCTCAAATATCCATTTCAACTCTAAAAAATATGTTTGGGGGAGGAATAATATTTCAATATGGATTCAGTAGTGTTAAAAAAATATATCATCTCCCCATCCCAGGCCCATCTCACTTAGTTTCCAAGATGAGATGAGTCCCAGATCCAGCACATTTAGAGTGGTATGGCCATAGACCAAATGCACCATTCTTGTGGAGTACATTGCTTAAAGGAGGAAGCTATGCCTGTGTGTATGTGGTGGGAAGCAGAGAGTATATGGGAAGTCTCTATCTTCTGTCCATTTCTGCTGTGTTCCTAAGCACAATAAAACATTTAAAATTTCTCACCATTACAAAAAACAGAGGTGACTAAGCAGTAATGAAGTTTCACTTGACATTAGTAACAACCTTCTTATGTATTCCTACATGCTCATTTGTTTTATATGCTTATTTATTATCAATTCTGAAATAAGTAAATGATTCACAAGAATGTCCTTCATTCATCAAGAATAATCTTGAAGTATAAAAATTCCATCAGGAGGGCAGGGAAGAGCATAAAGAAAAGAATTAAGATTATTATTTGCAAATACAAATTCCCTGTATATAATGAATGTGATTAATATGTATGACAAAAGGGTACTAATAGAAAAATAAAGTTTAAAATAGTGAAAAATCCCACAGGCAAGCATGGGGAATGATTAGAAATAAATTATGTTGGATTTTATTCAAACTGATTCATCAACTAAGCTATTTTAGAATTTACATTATTGTTCTGTCTGTCTTTCTGGGCTCTGATGGAATGATGGATAAATTTACACATTTGTCACTTGCCAAGTCATTTCTTGCAGTTCAACTACTTATGTTGCTTCGTACATCAGTGAGTCTTTCAAAGATGAAAGAAGAAAAGCAAACCACTCATGAGAATAGTGGAACTTAGTAAAGGTCAATTATTCACTTAGAGAACTGTCATTTCAGGTCTCCTTTTCCAACTTTGCAATAAGTTTTTTGGTTTTCTACAGACTAGAAAAGGATGCTGAAGAGAATGATACCGAGCGTAAGAAGCAGCCTACTCTGTTCATTCAACAACTGTGCCTCCCACACAGTTTGAGCTTTACTGCTTCAACTCCATTCATCGCTTGGAATTTCTTTCCTTTTAATTGATTTTATGGGCACATTTCATGCATAATGTTATGATCACATTTAACATTGAGAGTTTGTGCTAGTACATGACACACCTTAATTCTCATTTTTTCGCATTCCCCTGCCCTTTCTACAACCTCCTGGCCCCTAATACATAAGCTTGTCCCTTTTTATTTTTGATCAAATTTTTACTTTCCTTTCGTTACTTACCCTAACCCCCTTTTTCCTTTTCCTTTTGAACATTTTCTATTTCCCAATACCTATCATACATTTTAGAATTCATTTACACCTTCAGTTTCTCACGCCAGAGAAATAATATGTTATTTACATGTCTGTGCCCTATTTATTTCACTTATGAATATATCCAAAAGGTACATCCATTTGAGTGGAATTTCTGTACGGACAGCATTTTCCTGTCCTTCCTTAGTCAATGATTCTTTCAATTTAGTTATAATTTCATGACTAGATTAAGTCCATCATTTATACTATACTTTTTTTGTAGAGTATGTGGTATAGTTTAAGTATTGTGATAAATCAGTTTTCTTATTTAGGTATCTGGATTTTCTCTTTCTACAGAATGGAATCCATTAAGGGAATCATTAAACCCATTTGGATTTTCTTTCTTTTTTTTTTTTTTTTTCAGTTTTTTGAGACAGGGTTTCACTTTGTAGTTCCCACTAGCTCTGAACTCACCATGTAGCCCAGGCTAGCCTCAAACTCTCAGCAATCCTCCTGCCTCTGCCTCCTAAGTGTTGGAATAGCAGGCATGAGCCACCACACCTGGCATTGTGGTACGTGGTACTGGGGACCAATCTTGGGACCTTGCTTTTGCCAGGCAGCCTCCTGAACCACTGAGCTGCATCCCAGCCCTTGACTGACTTTCTTGAATTCATTCTATCATTCTCCATATCTAGTCCATGGGAGACATTCAGTAATGTTTTGGCTAGAAAGGTAGGTGATTGCACTGACCCTTTCCAAAACTGAATTGCTGGATCTATGGACACGGATAATACAAATTCCAAAGTCATACCTGTTAATGAATTAAGGAAAGAAATTGGACAACTACTGAAGTTTAATAGACCAATCTGGTACATTTCAAAATAATTTTTTTGAATCCATCCATTGTCTCTATATTCACAGTGTTGATATTTTTATTTTAAAGAGGAACTAAGAGGCATATTTTGTAACTTAGATGACCACCTGTCATGGTTTAGATCAAGAATGTACCCTCAAAGGCCTTATATGCTCATAGGTGGGGCTTTGGAAAGTGATTAATGGGTTATACAGCTGATATCCTGTTAGATGGCAGGGTGGGTCAGGAGAGGTGCATCCCTAGGGTCATGGCTTGAAAGAGTGTTTTCACCCTTCCTGGCTTCTCTTGCTTTCTCTGCTAGGTCCATGGTTCCCTTGCTTGCTTGCTTTCAGACCGTCCAAAGGAGGCCGATTGTCTTGGTAAAAAGGAAAACGCATTTATTCAAAGCTTGCTCTGAGCAGCTGGAAAGGCCTCATTTTCTTCAAATCAACATCTTATGGTGATAGGTCTTGTGGAATATGCAGCCCCTGGCAAACTGTGAATTTTTTGAAAGGTGCATTAATTCTTAGAAATAATTCCACTGATAGATTATTAATTTTTATTTTATGGTTTTTGTTATATTAAACAATATGTACTTAATAGGAAAAATAAAATATCACTGAAATATATTTTGACATACAATGAATATTTAGAATAAACACCAATGTTTTCAGCATCAGTGGCTTACAAGAACTAAACAATAACAGCAGAAATAAATTCCTATGTGAACTACAGTGAAAATTTAGGTCAAACTAGCACAAAAATAACCTTGACATCATTATGACACTAAGGCACTTTTCACACAAAACAGCATGTTCCATATTCTACAAGTGCCGCTCACACTGCTAGCACTTGTGTTGTGTTTTCCTGTCCTCCCTGCTAGGACATACTTCACATCTTTCTGGAGTTCCTGTTTTTGTAGGAGGCTCTTGCGATGGTCCACCTCTCTGTTCACTGATCTGCTTCAGAAATCTTTTGAGGAATTCTTTGGACCTGCTTAGGAATTGTTTTTCTCTTTCTGTGTCCTGGAGTTCTATGATTGACCGGTTACACCCACTATTGCAGCCACCTGATCATGCCCTAATTTTTGGCCCCCTTGGTACCATGATTTTAGACTTTACAGCCTCTAGAACATTAAGAAATAAATTTATTTTCCTTGTGACTCAACATATAGATTCTGTCACAGCAGCAGAAAATAGATTAAGACAATAAATTAGCACTATCTTTTTAGAGCATAGAAATGTTCACAGTATTTTGGCAAAAGCAATTCTATAATAGCTTTATTTAATTATTTTTCAAATCTTTTGATTTTCTAAATTAGAATGTATCTTCATAATGAATCTTTAGCAAGATGAGGAGTTGCTTCAGTCAGGAGGAGGACATTCCCAGAAATTTTGTGTCTCACAGATTCAAAACTCAGGGCCAGCCAGGCAGATGGAATGGCGAGCATTACTATTGAGAATTAACAGTGATTTTACAGCCAAATAAACAGTACAGTTATACTGAATAGAAACAAATGAAATAATTTACACTTAAAAATGAGAATTCTATATTCCCAAAGCCCTCTGCCATATGAGTGACTTGTCAAATAATTTTATCCTATTCACGTAAAATATTATTTTGGAAACTTGAATTCTGCTTTAAAGGACATAAACTGAGATAAAATTATTGCTTAGGATCCGTTTGAGAGTATCTCTCATGCTCACTGCTAAAGTTTTAGAAGTGGAACTAGTAGTCAGGCTCTATTATAAAATAAAGAATTTAAGGGGCCAGGGATTTAGCTCAGTGGTTCTGGCGCCTTGCAAACACAAGATCCTGAGTTCAATGCCTGGTAACCACAAACCACAAAGCTGGGTGTGGTGGCTCACACTTGTAATCCCAGGGCTTGGAAGACAGAGACAGGAGGACTGCTGAGAGTTCGAGGCCCACCTGGGCTACATAGTGAGCTCAGGGCCAGCCTGAACTAAAAAGAGAGATCCTGTTTAAAAAAAAAAAAAAAAAAAAAAAGACAAAAAAGAATTTAAGATTCTCTTGTATGAAGAGCAACAAAGTCCATATTCTGGCCTGGCAGAGAGTACTGATCCGTTCTCTAACAACCACCTACTTCAGTGTTTGGAGAAAAATAACAAGGAATTTCCTGGTGGTGTAATTATATTGCTTTGTATCTCTTCAAACCAAACACAAAGAGAAGTTTGTGTCTTTGTATATTTTGCTTTATACAAATTTAAAATATGGTTAGGAATGAAAATAACAACTTTGAAGACTGACTTTCAGAGAGAAAGTGATATTTCAACAACTTTCAAATATTTATAGCAAAACCCTCAAACATGAAAATAATCTTTGTAATGACTATATGTAAAAAGAAAAAAAATGAGGCAGTATGTAGACAACTACAAAAATAATTACACCTATTATTTTTTGATACCTAGCTCTTAAAGATATTTTTCTTGTTCAAATTATGGAAATAATCATGGTTAGAAGATCCCTCTTGTGCAAGTCAGGATGGAGCTAATTGCAGTTGCTTAGTGTCTGTCCCAGATGGTCAAGGCAAACAGAAGCTACATTATGCTTATCTTCAAAACTGTTTCAAAGCATGGCTTGTGTTTTTATATCAAGCTTTAAAATAAAAACCTGTAAAAACAGTAAGAATTGTAGGTATAACAACCGGAAGTGATTGTGTTTGCTTATTTTTCTTTCTCTTGCTTTCATCACCTTTGGTGCATTTGTCCTGCCTCCCTTTTCTTTCACCATCTGCACTAAGCCCCAGGTGACCAACTGGAACCTGTTTATTTTTAAATGTTCAGTGAATTCACAAAATCATGGAGCATGTGGAGACTTTTTTGTCTGCTCCCGTGTCTTTTATTGTTGACCTAGGTTATATCTGCATCCAGGTGAAAAGAAAACGCAAGATTTCTAGTCCAGCAAGGAATGCAAATCAGAGAGAACCTCTGTATTTTCTATTGCACATGGCTCTGAAATGCAGACAATCTTTTAACAAAATGAAGAATTAGGGTTTAGGAGCTAGTTTGGATAGACATCAGGATCACAGAAAATCCCTCTCTGAGGATTCTCCATAAATTTTGTAGGAAGCTTCCTGCTCTGAGCAAGACACAGCTTGCTTTTTTGCAAGCTGCCTATTCTTTTTCCTGCAGACACTTGTTGTCATTATATCTTTGAAAATTTGCCTATCAAAGTCCTGAAAATATATTACTGGTTCTAACTAATCATCTAACTTTTATCCTTGAGAGAAAGTGTGATTAAGTGAGAGGGATTTAAAAATCAACATAATATTTAACCTTCAGCATTCTGTAACCAGTGGTGACAAAAATTCTGCCAATAAGCATGTAAGTCAACTTTATCTCTTTAAAATAGTCACATTATGTCATGTAATCTTCAAGAAAAAATGTTAGAGACTATGTGTAAAAAATTAAAATTTTAATGTGGTAAAAGAAAATTGGGTTAATGAATTTAGTGAGATAAGTGATTAGAATATAAAATAATCAAAATTTTATTAAATTTATTAATTATATTCATACTCTAAAGGTAAAATGAAAAAGTTCTTTATATAAATGTTTATATAAATTTGAAATACCTTACATTAAAAAAATCTCAGGATCAGAAATTTTACCAGTCATTTTATCATTACAAACTCAAAAACTGAAAGATGATATGTTTTAGTAAATCACTTGCTAAAAATATAAAAGAATCTAAGAGGTTGGAAATAGTGAAAGGACCCATGAAAGAACTCAATATATTACTAATACTTGAGCCTATAGTCATCTTAAGTATTTCTCTGTTTCTATAATGCATTTTTTTGACAACCAGAGCATCTGTTCATTATTTCTTAGCTCAGTTTACTGCAGCATTTCATTAATTCTCTGAAACAATCTTCACTACTCCACAAACCTTGTTTCGGAGCATAATTTTGTGATGATATGGGGCTGGGGATTTAGCTCAGTGGTTCTGGCACCTGCCTTGCAAGCACAAAGTCCCAATTTGATCCTCTGCAACTACATATAGCAATGTCGGGTGTGGTAACTCATGCCCACCTGCAATCAGTACCACATACTACAGTGCTGGGGGTGGTGGCTTCATGCCTGTAATCTCAGCACTCAGAATGCAGAAGCAGGAGGATTGCTGAGGTTGAGGCTGAGCTTAGGACCAGCCTGAACTACAAAGTGATACCCTGCCTCAGAAAACTAAAACAAACAAACAAACAAGACAAAAAAAACCCCAAAACCCCCACAATTTTGTGATGAGAAATGTAAGTTGCTCAGAAATGAGCAACTCAGGGCCAGGGATTTAGCTCAGTGGTTCTGGCACCTGTCTTACAAGCTCAAGGACTCAGGTTTGATCCCCTGGTAACCACATACAAAACTGAGCATGGAGACTCACACCTAGCAGTAATCAGCACCACATACCACAGTGCCAGGCGTGGTGGCTCATGTCTGCAATCCCAGCACTCAGGAGACACAGGCAGGAGGATTACTGTGATGTGAGTTTGAGGCTGAGCTCAGGGCCAGCCTGAACTAAAAGCAAAACCCTGTCTCAATTAAAAAAAAAAAAAAAAAAAAGAACAACTCATAATAAATTATAAGAGAAACTTCTTTTTCTGGATGAAGATTCAGAGAAGCAATCATGTGACAAAGCACTGAAAAATGTGAAGGAGAGCATTATGACTTGTGTCTAGATGTCCCCTGAGACTGGTGCAGTCATAGGTGGGGTTTTTCAGAGGTGGCTGGATCTAGAGTATGTGATGCTGGAATTCATCCATGGTGCAATGCTAAGGCCTCGGGCACTAGGATTAAGGGTATGAGTGCTAAATATCCTAAGTGGCCTGGGTGAGATGTAAGGGCTACACAAAGCTATGGTCATCCCTTGTTGCTTTCCCTGCTGCCCTCCATGAACCACTTCTCTGTGATATCTGTCTACTGTGCCACCCTCCCTTGGATCAGTTAGTCAGGAGCCAAAATCTCTACAAGGTATAAGCCGAAGGAATCTTTCTGCATTTAACTTGGGCATTAGGTGTTTTGTCTCAGCAACAAGGAAAGAAGGTTAGCTAGAAAGAATGTTGAGAAACATTTATATCTGGGATATCAGAGTTAGGAGGATGACCCAGGCCAGTAGAAATTACATCAGAAGTGAGATAAGTTGGCACATAATGAATGAGATGTCCATTTAGAAAAGATGAATAGATAAAGAATATCGTGGAAGATACTAGAGTTAAGCAGAGAAAATTTGCCTCTGCATGAGTATGAGAGAGTAGGGGATGGACTCAAGATGAACAGCAAATACAGAAAGCACAATGAGAGGCAACTACATTGAAGTTTCTATGGTTTTGATGCGTCTCCCAATGGTTATGTGTTAGTAGTGTGTCTGCCAGTCCATGGTGCTGTTTGGAGGTGACTGAACCTTTAAGAGGTGGGCTCTAGTGTGAGGAAGTTAGGTGATTGGTGGTATGATGGTTAAATTTGATTCCCAACTTCATTAGCTTGAGAGATGACTGGGATATTAGCATAATACACTTCTGAATATGCCTGGGTGAGTTATGGATGTGTGACTTCCCCTGGTCCCTGATCTCCTTTTGGGTTCTTCCACTGAATTCTACTTCCTGTTTGTCATGAGATCGACATCTTTCCTTGGCTGTGTCTTTTGCCATGATATTTCTGCCTTGAAGCCAACCCATTTCAAAATCCCTGAAGACATGAACCAAAATAAACTTCTCATCCTTTAAAGTATGGCCTCTGGGTGTTTTGTCCCAGTGAAAGGTGTGTGTCTAACGCAGGAGGCGTTTTTCTGAACGGGATGCCGGACTCTGGCCCCTCTGCCCTATCTTCCCACTCTCATGAGAAGCGCAACTTCCCTAGTCTCACCATCTTGCCATGATGTGCTGTGCTGCTACAGGCACACCGCAGACTGAAGCCCTCAAAGTTATGAGACTAATAACACTTTGTTTCTTGTCAAGTGATTATTTCTGGTACCTTATTACGGGGAAAGAATGTTGACTAACACTAAAAAACATTAATAAGATTTTTCAATGATAGATTCTCAGTTGGAATGGAACTCAATAGTGAAAGATGACTAAATGAGAAAAAACAAACAGAAGCTGATAATTGTGTATATTTCACATATTCATAGGAGATACCACGTTAGGAGTTATTCTCAAAGAGTTGGAATCAAATTTTGGCTTGTACAGTACCTTCAGCAAAAGGCAGCAAATTTTAGCATAACAAGATAAAGGAAAATGATTTCGAATTCTAGAGGGAACATGTTGTGGGAAAACAAGTGACAAAGGCTATAAATAAATGGTCAATAAAGTCGATAGTGTAGTTTTTCTGGTTTCAACTACAGATGATAAAGCATCTAAGTATGGCTTCAGCACACACACGGGGGGGGGGCGGGGGTGTCAACCTTTGTTCCTCTGGTGCAGAGGTGAGGTGTGGGACACCTTTTGTTTTTGAAAAGCTATACGTTATGTTCAGTCAGATATAGAGAGAGTTGAATGCTGTTATGTACCTGCTTCTTTTTGTCTTCGGTTAGAAAACCTTTGTAGTATAAAGTAAGCATATTCTCACCTAGGTAAAGAGGAAAACTTACATAGGCCATAGAACAGCAGATAGTTTAAATATGAAGAGCTATCTAATTAAATCAGACACCTAGAAAAAGAGAGGAAACATAAAAGAAGACTTTAACTGAATAAATGGGCTAAATTTCTCCAAATTTAAAAAAAATAAGGATAACATGGAGTTTGTGATTGTACATGTGTGTGTATCTATTTATCTAGCAAGATATTGTGGTTAGAACCCAGGGGTTTTGCACTGTGGTACATTCCAAGCCCCACTTTTATTTTGTGACCAGGTCTTACTGAGTTGCTAATTTCCAAAGTTTATCTTGAATTTTCTGCCCTCAGAGCCCAGGAATGCTGTGACTTCCTGGAATCACAGGTGTGCACCTCTACACCCACCTTGTTTTCTCCTCTAATATATTTTTTAAATTTAAATCTTTATTGGTACTTTATGAATATACATCATCATCACATTCAACATTGAGAGTTTGTACCAGAATATGACAATGACTTGATTCTCATTTTTCCCCTTCCCCTCGGCCTGCAACCTCCCATGCCCATATACATAATCTGTTTCCTTTTTTTTTTTTTCCCCCAGGTTTTTTGAGACAGGGTCTCGCTTTGTGGTTCAGGCTGGCCCTGAGCTCAGCCTCCAACTCACATCACAGCAATCCTCCTGCCTCTGCCTCCCGAGTGCTGGGATGACAGGCGTGAGCCACCATGCCCGGCACTGTGGTATGTGGTACTGGTTGCTGCTGGGTGTGAGTCTCCACGCCCAGTATGGTATGTGGTTACCGAGGATCGAACCCGGGTCCTTGCACTTGCAAGACAGGTGCCGGAACCACTGAGCTAACACTCCCCAGCCCTCTGTTTCCTTTTTTCTTTTTTACTGTCACATTCTTTTTCCTCTCATTATTTACCCCTACACTCTTTTTCCTTTTAAATATTTTCTATTTCACCATATTAACTATACATGCTACAACTCATTTACAACTTCATTTTGTTTTCTCCTTTTCTGTTCCCAGTTTTTCCAAAAACTTATCACTTCCACTTTCTAGATTTCTGATGAAAGAGTCTTACTCTTAAACTCAGTGATGTGTGTGTATTGCTTGAAGAAGCATCACTGCATGAGAGAGTGTTAGAATCCTGGCTCTCCGGTGTTGAGCAGGGTGATTCTAGTACAAGGTAGTGAACAGAGATTATTTACAGGGAGATTTAGTAGATCTGAAGTCTTTTTTCTTTCTAGATTGAACCCAGGACATTTCCACTGCGGTATATTCCCACTCTAAAATTTTTTAAATTTGGAGATGGAGGCTTACTAAATTGTTACTTTACCCATGCTGGGCTTGAACTTTAAATCCTTCTGTCCTGGTATCACAGAATGCTGAAATCATGGGTTTGCACCACCATACCAGGCTAAGAGATATATTTCTATTCTGGATTTATTGCTTTCCATGTATGTAACATTGGGCAAATCCATTGATTGGTTTTCATCTCAGATTTTTATTTATCTTAAAATATTCTTGTAAAGATCAGGTAAAATAGATGTGAAATCTCATCCTACATGAAAGAAAAGTATTAGGGAAAATGAGAACAAGAGGCTTTCTTAGATTTGGGAAAGGATAAACCTTATTCAGAGAATTCAGTTATGTTGAGAATTAAAAGTAAATGGATTGGTATTAGTTTGGTAGCTGCAATTTATTTTCATAATAGATTTCTATCATTTGGTAATTAACTCAATAAAATATTTCCATCTCCCAAGTTGAGGCCACGCAAACAATTAAAGCAAGATGATTAGTCACTGGAGCTCCTGCATCTAACACTGTCTTGGATCTACTATTTCCTACATAGCAGAGGGTCCCTGGGAAGACAACTTAGTTGTTGTTGTTGCTGTTGTTTTGTCATGGTAATCGAACTCAAGGCCTTGCACTTGCCAAGCAGGTGCTATGCCATAGCTACATCTTGGTTGTGGGCAGATTGTTTATCCACCAGTGTGTGACACTTAATACACTTTAGACATGTCCCAGCTCCCAAGCTGTAGCAGATGACTTCTAATAATATTAAGAAGATGCAGATAGGAAAGGGCACCTGGAAGAAGTGTGGAGAAATGTTGTAATAACAACCTGTTATTTTTTCAAATAAATAATTTCCTTCGATACAAGTGATGCCATTAAATGTCTATTTGTTTGCTCCTTGAGTTCCCATGAAAATTTAATTTTCATAAGCCCCTTTCTCTAAGCCCCTCTAATTAAAACTTTTTATAAAGTGTTTGCTAAGGGATATATGTTTATAAGTAGGAAAGTTATTAGTCTATAAATGAATTAATTGTCCAGGAAAACAGATTGCCCCCAAAAGTCTTAGGGAAATAAGAACAATAAATCTTATAGTTTTTGACAAATTTTTCCCTTTGGGGCTATGAGAATAATGGTATTGTCAGAGGACCAACAATGAAAACATATCTTTGGAGTAATTCAGAAAATGAGTCTGGTGGAGAAAGGATATCCACTTTATATGCTCCTTTTATGAATAAAATGATAATCATGGTTTTCATAACAGTAAAGTATGAGTTCTTCCATTTTGTAAAGAATATCAATCAAGACTTAAGATAATATTCTTAAGAATATTATAACATCTATTATTTAAATACCTCCTATAACAAGTTAAGAGCACCAACACTATTGAATTTTGTTTTGTTGGTATAATATGGGGAAATTGATTTAAATGACTCTTTTATTCTCATTTTTTCCCCTACTGGTAAAAGATGAGATTATATGATAGGAGTAGAAGCTAATAATGGAAAAATGGATATATTTTACTACTTCTGTTCTTATTTAGTTTTCACTTGCTTGACATTTTGGAGTTCCTTGGTACACTTTGTAGTAACACTGAAATTCAAATTACTTTCAATACTTATTATGGCGATCACACTTAGGATTAGAGCACAGTGCCTAATGGGCTGCGTAAGTCCCATCAAACATAAGGCTTCATTTAATCTCTGTGTTTACCTTCAACACCTGTCGCCACACTCACAGAACTGTT
>PVIR01017594.1:0-34665 GCA_004026965.1 Petromus typicus | reverse complement strand
ATTTTGAAGGGTATCTTTCAAAACACCAATGCAGGATACATGGGTTAGAAGTCTGGGTTGGAAGTTGTTTTCTTCTAAGTCTTGAAACACTTCACTCAAAGCTCTTCTTGCACTGAGTGTTTGGGTTGCAAAGTCTGCTGTGGTCCTGATGGGCTTCCCTTTGTATATAATTGTTTTTCTTTTCTCTAGCTGCTTTCAGTACTTCATTCTCCCTTGGGGTATCTGGAACTTTTATAATTATATGCTTAAGTGTGGATTTTTTCATGTCATGGCCATTTGGAGTTCTATATGCTTCTTATATTTGTATGTTCAATTCTTTTCCTTTGTCGGTGAAGTTTTCCACCATTATCTCTGTGAACAGTTTTTTTTAATGTCTTTTGAATTATCTCCTGCTTCCTCAGTGATTCCCATCAATCTTATGTTATTCTTCTTTGAATTGTCTAGGAATTGTTGGATTAATTTCTCATGGCCCATAAATTATGCCTTCCCGGTTCATTGGCTGTGATCCTGTCTTCTAGGTCTGAAATTTGGTCTTCTGCCATATTCATTCTATTGTGTAAACTTTCACTTTCTTCCTTGTTATGTAACCTCTACTTGTAGCTGTTTAAAAGGTTCCACTGCTCTTGCTATTTTGGATTCTATCAACTCCCTGATTTCCTCTTTAGCTTTATTAATCATATTGTTAACTATGTACAATATCTCTGTTTTCATCTCAGAGATTAGTTCTGATTTCCATTTTACTAGATCTGCTTTGGTTATTATCACCTCCAAGAGTCTTGGTGATTGAGCTTCAGATTCTCCATTTCCCTTCCCCTATATTACCTTGGGGTAAAGATCTTTGCATTTGAGACTCTGAATTTTTCCTCACCTCGGAACCTCTGTCACTGCTATTTTTTTTGGCTTTATACTTTCCCTGCTGTCTAGTGATGTTTGTTGCAAGTCTTTCTTCCTGATATTTAGGACCCTTAAGATATTAGTATTTCCTGTGTTGTTTTTGTTGGGTCTGCAACAAAACAGAACAGCCCTAGTTCTGGCACACCATGGAAGATACAGAACAGACAGATCATCTTGGTTGAAAAGCACTGAGCATCAAAGGCCAACAGGCCCCACACCCAGGCACAGGTGACTAATGGCTCCAGCTGAGATTCCCAAAGAACTTGGTTGTGTTCCGTTTACCTAGAATGTCTCTGGGTATCTGCAGCATGGATGGGGCAGGGGGTGGCAGGCCCCAGCCCCAGGCACCAGTGATTAATGATGCCAGCTAAGGTGCTGGCGGACTTGGCTGCACCCTGTTTACCTAGAGTGTCCCTGGGCATCTGTGACACAGTTGGCATGGAGGCAGGCAGCCCCAGCCCTGGGTACAGGTGACTAATGGCACTAGCTGAGGTTCTGGCAGACTCAGCTGTGCCCTGTTTACCTAGAGTGTCCCTGGGCATCTGTAGCACAGTTGGCATGAAGGCAGGCCTGCTCTTTCTTAATTTTTGTTCAAACTCTAATATGTTGCTCTTCCTAAATCAAAACATAACATTATTTCACATATGACTCCATCTGGAGCCCCTTATATCCCACTTATTTTATAATAAACCAGAAAGTAAAGAGTAGAGACAGAGGATGGAGGATGCTCTCAACCCAGGTCTCAGGTCTCAGGACACTGCTTGAGCAATAGAAATGGGCTGAATAGGGATGACACAGAATACCAAAGCACCTGCTCTATCTGCTTTTATTATCTATTTTTTAAAAAGAACTTATTATTCCCATTTCACAGATAAGGAAGCCAAGGCTTTCAGAGGTTAATTATCTTCCCTGAGATGTGCCAAATAATGTGATTTTTAAAACTCATCCTGTGCCACTGTGTGATGGTGATAAGTCTCACCAAAGACAAGTGAAAGAAAGACAATAAAAGTAATATTTCCTGAGCAACTACTACAAGACATTTCTGGCACTTTTTCATACACTAACTTGAAAGTCAGACAACCACAGTTTTTGGTAGAACACTTACACTCAGAACCTAGGTCAACCTTAGTAAAGTCACAGCCCCAAGTAACACAGATACTAAACACATAGCTGGAAATCCAATCCACACCCAAGTCAGGAAGTCCAGAGACTCTGCCTTTTCAAATCATGTGCTCTTAGGCTACTTCATATATCTACACCTCAGTTCCTCATCTATAAATTTTTTAAATGTCAATATTTCACTGGGTTGTTGTAAAGATTAAGTAAGATGATTCATTTTTTTAAAAAAAATGTTAGAAAAGAGCTCAGTTAATCTTAACGTTGCTGTGGCAGTTTCACCAGAGAAGAGATACTATCCATGAACATAGTACACTACTGTAGAACAGTATGGAGTCACCAGGACAACGTCCCTGGTGTGATCCTTTCTCCAGCACAAAGCACTTTCATGTTCCTGTTTCTATTAAGTTCTATTTACAGCTGTGTGACCAAATCTCAAGAACCAAGCCAGGAAGATGCTAAGCCTGGGCTATATCCAGGGCTGCCAGGTCAAACAGGAGCAGGACTAGGGTGACCAACCATCTTGTCTTTCCTAGGACCAGGGTTGAGGATCATGAAACAGGATTTCCAGTGCTGAAATTGGGATTGAACTGATGGGGGGGAGATAAGTCTATACTCTTGAGATTTTATTCATCTGACAATTTTTTTCTAGAAGTACAATGATAAAATAGTTTTCTAAAGTAGCTTCCTTGGGCTGTGGATGTAGCTTAATGGTAGAGCCTTTGCTGAACATGCACAAAGCCCTGGCTTTAATTTCCAGTGCCAAAAACATTGCTCTAAGTCCACAGACCTCCCATGTTCACTAACATGGTTGGATTTTGCTCTGTGATGAAGGTGGCCTTAGCAGTTTTCTACTTTAGGAAATAGTCTTTCTCCCTTCTGAGCATTGAGATGTTCAAAGGCAAATTTCTCTTACTAGACATTAGCCACAGAACAGAGGAAAGATCACTTTAGAAACAATGGACTGGCTGAAAAGTACACCCAGCAAGAAGAGTTCTTCCCATGCATGGCTAAACAGTTATTCTAGTGAAGAAGATGGAATAGGACAGCAGAGAGGCTTTGCAATTTTCTTCATATTACTTTCCAAAACTTTTTTGTTTGTTTGTTTGTTTGTTTTTCTGGTTTTGGTGCCAGGGATCAAATTTGTGACCTTGCACTTGCAAGGCAGGTGCTGAAACCAATGAACTAAATCCCCAACCCTCTAAAATACTTTTTACCTAAGTATTATCTGCACAGATATACACAAGTCATAAAAATATGGGGGTTTTTTTTCGAAAAAAACACTCTGTGTATAACCAAGAAACAGATTAAGAAACAAAGACCAAAACTCACTCACCATTCAAAGACAAACCCCTGTCTTGACTTCCAAAGCTACTGCTCACTTTTGCTGGTTTCTGACATGTCTATAATTGAAATCATCCAGTATATATATTCATTTCTAGCTTGCTTTTCTCACACTCAATAATACCTTGTAAAATATTAACTATATGTTATACTGATTCATTTATTCTTATTGTGTCATAATCTGAACTTAGACAGCTAAAACACAACTTATTTTTTACTCTATTGTTAGTGGCAATTTGGGTAGTTTCTAGCTCAAAGCCACTACAAACTGTGCAGTCATGAACTTTTTTGTATGTCTTTTGGCAAACATATGAATGCATTTTAGTTTAGTATATATGCCTAAGTATAAAATTAAAGAGTCACTGAGTATGATTAGGTGAATTCCTATTCAGGAGATCTGGCCAGTTTGCAAAGCCTTGGCCATCTTAGGGGACAGCACAACTGATAATGGAACTGTGGATTTAGATGATATCCTGGACACAGGGCACTCTCTGTTTTCTGGCCAACTTGCATTGACATTTACCTCACCTGGCATACATATGCTAACAAAAATGGTATACACCCCTCACTAGTCCTGCATGAGTAAAAGCAGTCATGAAATGAGCCCAGGAAGGGACACTAGCTTCACACTGACAAGTCTCTTCTGCTCCTGGCCTATGCTGGCCACACAGTAGGCAAAAATGTGAAGCCCTAGAGAGTAAAGACCCCAGAGTTGGGCCCAGGCACCTCCTAGCAAGGCATTTAGCTTATTTAGTGCAGTTTCCATATCTCTAAATGGGCACCTTCCCAGCACTGTCACACGCAGTTGTCACACGGCACTGTCACACAGGGTTGTACTATCTTCCTGGGGCAGTTGTAGCAAAATACTACAATTTCAGGGGCTAAAAATGACCAAAAGTTATCTTCTGACAGTTCTACAGGTCAGGTGTCCAAAATCAAGGTGTATACAAAGTTGATTCCTCTGAGGTCTCTGGGACATTTGCTGTCCATGCCTCTCCTGGCTTCTGGTGGCTGCTAGCAACCCTGGCATTGATGGGCTTGCCACTGCATAACTCCGATCCTTCCCTTTATTGTCACAAGTCTTCTGTGTGTGGGTCTTTCTGTCCTCTCCTGTTTTTACAAAGTCAGCAGCCATACTGGATTTAGAAAACACCCGGTCCTATATGATTTAATCTAAACATGTCTTCATAGGCTCTACTTCTAAGTAAGGCCGTCTTCTGAAGTTCTGGCTGGCTGTGGATTTTGAAGAAACACTATCTAACAACCTAGTACGAGGCATTCAATAAACAGTAACTCTTAATATGTACTATTTTTATATCTGACTGGTTGGTGAATGGACCTTTCATTCATTAATCCAACAAACATTTACTGAGTGTCTACTATGTGCAAGGCAGTTATAGGTGCTGGTGATATAGTCCTTGTTTTCATGAAGCCACAGACCAAGAGACCCAGAGGAAGATAAATCTGTCACTGAGCACATAACTTCTCAGATAAGCATAGTGCCAAGATGAAAAGAAAGGCAGGAGAGGACATCTAAAAACTCTGAGTTCATTTTCTCCATTATACTTTGTCTGCAACGTTCTGTTTTGGTATACTGTCGTGGTCATGTGTGACATTGTCTCAGTCCTTTGCTGTGTTCATTGCCAAGGATCACATGAATGTGCTAAGTGAAAAGGAAAACCCTTCTTGATAGCAAGTTTTGGATTATTCCAGAAGCTGGAGACCTGTATAACTGAGGAAATTGTTCCAAGTGAAAGAATGGCTCACCAGGCAAGAGGCAAATCAAATTCTGCACGTCGTAAGAGAGAGCAAAAAGAGGGCAGCTACGCATCAGGCTGCATGAATCATTTACTATAAATCCAGATGTTTGTGAAATGAAAACAGGCCAAGTCCATGACCTCGTGAACCAATGGAACGACTGGTTAAAATATGATGGGAGAATAAGTATCAAGGAATGCTTTTCTAAAAAGCCACAGAAAGGCCATTTACTTATCTATCACCTAAAACATGTATGCGACATAAAAATATTAAAGATTTTGTTTTAGGCTGCCATCAAACTACTTAACTTTTTTAGCAACTAAAGTTTCAATTATTATAAATCAGTAGCACAGCATGAGTGGCTTGTTATATCATTGTGGAGAGAAAAGCACATTGTTAAGCTCATTTCCAAGGAAATGAAACGCTTTTCAGACACGTCATTAATGCTCAAAAAATCCCTTGGAGCCCAAGAACGGGCAGATGTTATTTTTCAGAATGGTCACAGACCATCAATAGGAGGAAATTTAATTTAATTGTTTGAGTATTTACTTGCTTATTTATACTTCAAGGAGCTGATTTCACAAAGGAGAGACTGAAGTGCTCTGTATTATTTAGAATCCGTATCAAACAATTTAAGGGTCAGCCATGGTTTCAAAATAGAGAAGGTATACCTCAGGAAATAAACCATCACTAAGAAGAGTTGACTTGCCACAAATGAAGCAAAACACCAATAAATTGCAAACTGTCCACACATAAAAATTCATCAAATAAAGAATCCTGAACCTCCAAAGCACACATGAGTTGGTCCACCTGAAAATTAACTAGCATCCTCCACCACTCCCATCCTCCTGCCAGTGCCCCTGGGCTCCACCTCAACTTCACCTTCTCTAAGCCCCTCTCCTGTGTACCACACTTCCACTCCTACTTCTGATTCTCACTCTTCTCTGTGTCCTCATTGCACTGCTACACTTGCTTCTGAGCACTCAGATATCATTTTCATATTCTTGTCATCACTACTACTTTTGAGGGAAATGCTATCTCTTTGTTTCTTTACTGCCCCTGCTCTCCTGTCTTCACTTCTCACATGGACCCTGCTCTCCTTCATTTGCTTATCCTGCTTCTGATCTTGCAAGGGACTACTCAGACTATCCAGGAAGGGTGGAGATCATCTCAGGTAGGTATTCCTACCTGAGGGCAGCAACAACAGCCTCCACGGCTCTTTATCCAGGGTGGATAGAAATATGAAAGAGCCTGGGAATCCAGAAAGACAATCCCGCATCTCACATGTATTCACTCCTGGAATCTCTCATGAAGTAGTATTTCTTGAGCAGTATTGAGTGAGAAATTACTTTGATATAATGGGAGCTGCCCAGTCTACTTCCAGGGACCTCTCCCACAGACTATGGAACACAGAAGGTCTTGGAACACATGAATACACTCCAGTCACATGGATCATTCAGTCAAACACACAGCAAGAAACAAAGGGGAGATACATGGTATACCAGGCCTTGGGTCTAATGAGAATAAGGAGAAGAACCACACCACCAATTTCTAGGTTCCACCCTCCCCCATTGAGGGTGTAGTTAGGAAAGAAGTGGGAACAAGAGGACCCAATGGGTCAAGGTGACCCCAGTCAAATTACATGTACTTGCTCTATCCCTAAGAACATAAATATCATAAATGATGGCCATAGCTTGTCATTCAGCCTACTAGGCAGTGACAAGCAATATCTCTCCACTTTGTGGGTAGAGGGCTCATGTGGTCAAGAGTGATCCAATGGGTATTCAGATTAAGACCCCTCACAGATATTCAGCCCTCATGTATATACGTAGTTCACTACTTGGTCCTTCCATGTCTGTCTGTGTCCACAATGCTCGATTTCACTTATTTGTCTGACAGGCTGCTTGTTCTCTATACTTAACACATCTCTGGGTTTCATCCATTCAATTTATTTTCTTCCATAACAGAACTGAACAGGCCCAAACAATACAGTGAATGCACATTAGGAGCAATGAAGGTTAACTAAAGACACAGCAGAGAGCAGGAACTTCTCAAGGCAGGCAGCAAAGACATCCCAGAGAAAGACTTCCAAGCTGAGTCTGTCATTTAGTGGAGCAGACAAAGGTTTGGGCCCTCCAGAGATGGTAGGGACAATGGCAGGACGGCCCCTGTGGAAAACTACATCACCACGTGCAAAGGCTCAAACTACTGCTGGGGCTGGACAGGAAGGCAGCTTGGAGGGAGAGAGCTCTGTGTCCATGCTGAAGTTTGGGCCTCATCCAGGACCACTGGGCAGCTGTGGTCAAGACTTCCTATGGGCTCAGGAACCTGGGCAGGGCTTCGAGAGGAAGGGCTTAGGAATGGTGGCTCCAATCTGGGGAGGATAGGCGCATCCAGGGGATGCAGTCTAGCACAGCACAGCGGCCACACATTTTACCTCATCGCTTTCTGCTGCAAACTGAGCCATGTGGCCTGTGTTTGTAAGAACTGTCTCAAAGTAAATGAAGCGGGTTTCACCTCATTCCCTTCCAGCAGCTGACAGATGATCTCACCCAGGGGCGGACATGTTCAACACTCTGTCATTCTGCATTACTATTCCTGTTTGGTTTCTTGGGGAACAGACTCAGCTCAACTCTGACTGCACAAAGAGGCCCCTTTGCTCTCCTCATTCCACTCAGCCCTTTACCTCCACCCCTCCTTACTGCGGCTGATCAGCTGCATTTACATTTATGATAGAAGAATAAATGCAGTCAAATTTCTTCTCTGTCCACTGGCAGAGTCATAAGGAACATGGCGACCTAACCTCTAACCCCAGCCTTAACCTGGAGGAGAGAAGTCGAGATATAGGAAAGAACATAAATATCTGTGAATTATAAATTATATGCTTCTTACTTCATAAAACAAGCTTTCATTACAATAAGCAGATCCATTCTTATTGCCTCAACAATCTTTCAGGCCCTAATGTGTAGGCAACATGTAAGAGGAAACACTACTATTGGGCAGGCAGAGTTCATGTGACAATTCTGCACTTCACTGAATCAGAAATAGATTATCCTAAAGTTCATAAAACCTCAGAAGTCCCTCTCTGGAATAAGTTTCCAAGACCATAGAAAGAAACCAAGCAAAGGGCCGGGGAGTTAGCTCAGTGGTTCTGGCGCCTGTCTTGCAAGCGCAAGGGCCCGGGTTCGATTCCCCGGTAACCACATAACAATACTGGGTGTGGGGACTCATGCCCAGCAGCAACGAGTACCACATACCACAGTGCCAGGCGTGGTGGCTCACGCCTGTAATCCCAGCACTCGGGAGGCAGAGGCAGGAGGATTGCTGTGATGTGAGTTGGAGGCTGAGCTCAGGGCCAGCCTGAACCACAAAGCAAGACCCTGTCTCAAAAAACCTAAAAAAAAAAAAGAAACCAAGCAAAGAGTTTACATCATGTTATGATTTAGATCTAAAATATTCCTCAAAGGGCCGGGGATTTAGCTTAGTGGTTCCAGCGCCTGTCTTGCAAGCACAAGCTCCTGGGTTCAATCCCCAGTAACCAGGTACCATACTGGGCATGGAGACTCATGCCCAGCAGCAATCAGTACCACATACCACAGTGCCAGGCGTGGTAGCTCAAGCATGTAATCCCAGCACTCGGGAGGCAGAGGAAGGAGGATTGCTGTGATGTGAGTTTGAGGCTGAACTCAGGGCCAGCCTGAACTACAAAGTGAGACCCTGTCACAAAAAAAAATATATATTCCTCAAAGTCTCACATGTTTGGGGGTCACTACATCATGGGGTTCTTACAAAATAGTGGATTTATTTAGAGCTGAAGTCTCCTGTTAGCAGACGGAGCCTGGGTGAAGGTGGATCTCTCAGGGAAAAATGTATTCCTTTCCATGACTCCTCCCTTCTCTCTTCTTCCTCGATGCCATGAATTGAGTAGATTTCTCCACACACACCCACTCTGACCTTTCCACCTTGGAGCCAGCTGACCATGGACTGAACTCTCTGAAACCATACCAAATAACCACAACAAGCCAAAACAAACCTTTCCTTTAAATTGTAGAGGTCAAGTACTGTGTCCCGGCTATGAAGAAAGTGACACAGTGATACATTTTATGAAATTTTTGAAATGTGAAATATTTTAATTGTAATTGACTTTAGTATATTATATATTTCTGTTCAGCCTTCCCTTAGAGTTCAGTGGCTTTGGAAAAGTGATGGGCATTTGGGGAATCTGGCTAAGTAGAATTTAAATTTGAGATATCATTAATTCCTGTTTTGTAGAATATAAGTATGTAACAGTTATTTCCGATGGATATCAAGTTATTTATTACTATCCATCCTAGTGCAGGATCTATTTCTAGAAGTGATCCTCCAACTCCTTATTCCAGCACCAAGATAAAGCACACAGCCAAAGTTCATACTGTGATTTTAATGGGTCCTTCTGATCCTGGTACCCCAACTATATGGATAACAGGGAGAAACAAAGCTTCAAATATAAGAAGCAAGAAGTCAGTCTGTGAAAAATGTTTCCTAGTAATCAGATATGGAAAATTCTAAATGGAGGAAATATAAGTGGGAAAGTATCAGAGAAGAATTTTAGGCAGCTGATCAATAAAAATTCTGTTAACCACAGTATAATACTTCTGATGTTTATTAGCAATTAAAAATGTGAAAGCTTTATGATTTATTTTGATACTCATACTTAATTTTTAAAAAGGACTCTTAAGAACTGCATAAATTCAAGAAGCTACAGAAGCTAGTCCAGCTCAGCCTAGTCACTTGCATTGTTCGGAAAGAGGCTTAACAGGCTGTGGAGACTTAGTCAGCACTGACCTGCATGGGTACCACTCCTGGTCTGTGTGCCTGGAGAGTCGTGGGAACCCCAACAAGATGAGCCACTACCCTCTATGGCTGGCCTCCCCTGGAGTGCAGGAAAACCAAGGTGATATGGACCTCCCAAGTGCAGAGAAGGAAACAGGGAATGAAGTTGAAAGAAGATGAGGAAAGAAGGCATGGCAGAAAGAAGAATTCCAAGCTTTGCTACACTACCTGACAAAAGGTAGGTTTGGCCTGTGGAATTCTCTGAAATTCTAAGATATAGAACCCCATACAAGGTAACACTCCAGCTGTCAAATCCTTTAGTGGAGCTTTGAATCATGCATGTAAAGCTGTGTGCCCTTACATCTGGGCTCCAAAGCCAGGAAAAGAAAGGTATCTCTGGCCTTTAACTCAAAGCAAAAGCAGCACAAAATCACCAGTGTCTAAATTATGGCCTGCATGGGTGGGGATGAGTATGTGTGGTCCGAATGCCATGGCTCACCTTTTCAACGGGGCCTCCGAAGTGTGTCTGCATCTTCACCTGGGAGTCCCTTCTCCGAAAGCATCGACTCTCCCCTTTAGAACATAGAGTGGACCCTTCACTTATGAACTCAATTCGTTCCTGAGTGATGGAACTGAAGGCTCAGGTGCCTCTACACAGCCTTCAGAGTTTCTCTCCTATGCATAGGCAGACCAGGATTTCTCAATTAAGCACACACAGGAAGGCATATTGTCATGTTCCTTCTAGAACTCCTTAAGGGTTGAATCTGTATCTGAGACCATCTGGAAACACAACAGCCAGCATCTGGGTTGTAACTGAAGACCCTGCTCCTAAGTTAAAATTAAAATCCCAGTCATAATACAAGCTGTTTATATGTCAGGCTGATCATAACTTGAAAGTCCACCATATTAACGCACAGTCCTCTCCACTTAGTCCAAGACAAACTGGACCATCACATGCAATAGTAAGTTCCCAGTTACTCCAGAGGGACCAAGACATCTGCGCTCAAACCCTTTGGTTGTCCAGAACTTCACTAGCTAACAGCTGCAGCACTCCCATTTCCATAATGGGACAGCATTCCTACAGTTTTGGCGTGCATATTTCAGAGGAATGAGGGAAGCAGACTGTGCTGCCATGCATTTCTGCATGTCTACAGTCCCACTCTCTGTCAGACAAAGACACCAAGGCAGCTTGTCACAGGGTGACTCTCAGGCTACTTAATTCAGCAGTTCAATTTTTCCATTCCACCAACCTCAGTGTGTGGTGTGATCTTCCGCCTGGATTCCCCTCATGGTCCCAAAATGTTACAGCAAGTTTAGGTATCAGATTTTTTTAGATGTTGAAGGATTTGTCCAGAGATGGAAAGAGGCCTTGTCCTCTCATGCATGGCTTTTTTTAAAATCAGGTTTATAAGTAGGTAATTGGGATATAGTAAAATTCACTATTTTTCAACGTACAGTTTTACGTGTTATAATTGTGTTACAATCAAATTATAGACTATTTCTATAAGGCAAATAATTGCTTCCTGTCCTCTTCTGGTCCATCTCCTTCCATACACATCTGTAATCCATCCCTTCCCTCAACTCCAGCACCTGGCAGCCATGAATCTGATCTCTGTCCCTGACATTTTGCCTTCCCAAGAGGCATACAATGGAATCATACATGAAAGTAGCCTTTTGTGTCTGTCTTCTTTCATTAAGTACAATTCATTTGAGAGTTATCCATGCAGTTGCATATATAAGGAGTTTGTTCTAATTGCTGAGTGCTATTTCATTGTATAGATATACCATAATTTGTTTATTCATTCACCCGTTAATGGACATTTGGGCTCTTTCCATTTTGAGCTGTTTTGGATAAAGCTGCTATAAACATTTATGAACAAGTCTTTGTGTAGATGTATGTTTTCGTTTCCTTGGGGAACTTCTTAGGAGTGGGATTGGTCAGTTGCAAGTTAACTCATGCTGCTTTTTAAGAGCAAGAAGACATTCTCCAGAAGTTTCTCCTTGCCTTCTTGGTCATAGCTGAGTCATACACCCCTGCCCAAACTCTTCACTAAGAGAAGGAACAGAAAGAAATTCACCAAAGTCTACTCTCATGCCTCTGGGGTTGGAACAAACTTCCCTGCCCACATGGCTTCATCTGGGAACACAATTCAGGGTCTTTCATTGAGGAAAGAAGAGAAAAGTAAGCTTAGGTAGGCAATCAGACATGGCCCACCTAGGAACCATGCATGCTGGAATTCACATTACACTAATGCCTCGGCTCATGAATGTTTCTGTTCAAGAGCAATGTGGTTCCCAAACAGAAGCATTCAGCAAAATCTTGCTTCTGTTTGCAAACTGCACATGGACTAACAAACATGACCGTCTTCCCAAGAATCCTGGCACAAATTAAGATCGTGAAGCCAGGCACCACTGTGTATCATACTGTTCTCTCCTTATCTTGTAAACTACATGAGTCAGATTTTCTGCCCAAAGCACCACAAATGTCACACAGTCTACATGTAAGAAACCATCCAGGGGGGACTCATACCTTGTGACTGTGGTGTCCTGGTCACAGGCTAGTGAATGGCCCATAAAGGGCTCCACTGAGATGATCTGGCCTAGGTGTGGCTAACCATTGTGATGGGCTCCTGAGTGTTTGATCTCATGGATAGGAAGGAGTAAGCAGAAGAATGGCCACAGAAGCAAGAAAGGGAGAGAGATAAAGCAAGCAAAAGGCACGAGGCAGAAGAACAGGACACCAGGTCAGAGTAAAAAGATACCCATGTAGGAAAGGTGGCAGAGGCCAGCAGCACAGTCAGCACATCGGGGAGCAACGGCTGTTGCTTCTGGGACAAGGTGCAACAGCTGCCGCCACTGCAGCTGGGTATCTGGAGCAGTCTTCTACTTCTGCTAAGACTGCTGGGTGGGTGCCATCTCTTTAATTTCCCCGAGTGGTATACTTCAAACCTGCCACCAGAGCTTACCTGAAATGACCAGGGTTAGCCCTGCCCTTCGCTCCCTGAGCTTGCTTAATACACAACCTTCTACCCACTGGAGTCCCAGTGTCTCCTTGAAGCCAACGGATATAACGAAAAGTCACTAGCACAACATCAAATATGTTCCTCCTACGTGTCACCAGCTCCCTGAAAGGGCAGGGACCGATATGTGTGCCATACTGACAAACCTCCCCGAGGGCTTGCTCTGGGCGAGCCACCAGAGAAGCATCTAGTCCTGAAACTTCTATGACATGGGGACTGTTACTTTTTCCATCTTTACCTCAACCAGGCACACAGGGAATTTGCTCACCTTTCCTAGCCAGAGTGTGGCAGGGATTTCCCCAAGGGTTGAGCAGCTCCCAGAGGGAGCTAGAGCCAGGGACCCTACGCTGAAAGAGACAGATCATGGGAAAGTGGAAACAAAGGCAGAAAAGGACTCGGCCCCACTGGAAACTGTGGGGCTTCCAGGCCAGAGAGGAACCCAAAGCAAGACCATAAGCAGTTCACAGGACACGTGTCCCACCCTCCCGCCCAGGAAAAATATCACTTGCTTCTGAGCTCTGGTGTAAAGACTGAGTTAGACTTCCAGCCAAAAGGACACAAGTAATTTAGACTGAAGGGCTTGTTCTCGAAGGTCTTGCTACTCAAGGTGTGGGCCACGGGGCTGCATCTAGGGGATCCAAGTTGAAAGCGCAGAATCCCAACCCAGCTGAGACCTAGTAAATCCACATCTGGATTTTACAACACCCCCAGGCAATACATATGTAATTGTAACTCTGAGGCTCTCTCTCCTCAGAGTCCTGGGAGTCTTTGGAACAAGTGCTGGGCGCAGGGAGAAAAGAGAGGCTAGACCTGCCCTTATTTTGTTCCAAACCTGACTGGCCAGTGTATTTATCAAATCTTGCTCTGATCGATGCCAGGATGTACCTGCTTTTGACTGTGGGGTAGATATTTTGCATGCCCATTTAATAACCAAAACAGGACTTTTTCTTCCTCATGAATTACTTTACTGAACTGCCTATATACATCTCATCCATTCTCCCTGGCTATATGTGTTTTTGTGTGTGGAAAAAAGCAAGGCTTAAAATGTCAGAAGGAAGGGATCAGATTTCCTAGCCTCTTGCCAACCAAGAGCGCATTTACTAGTCTCTTCCCTCCATTAAATGTTAAATGATGTTTATGAAGCACCCACATAGGCCCGGAGCGTTCCTCAGCACTTGGGGTTGCCAGGTGGCCAACATAAATGGCATTACCCTTTATTTGAACTTTCTACTCTGGTGTTCCTGGAGGCTCTGCAGGAACAAGAACAGACCCACGGTTAGAGTGAGGAGGGAAAGGGCAGACATGACACATGAGTAGTCCCTGACCCTCAGCCAGGAACTAACTCAGTAAAGTGATGCTAGTCAGTTTCATCTTATCTTAGTTCCCCCACCAGCCCTGTCCAATAGCTCTCTCCACCTCTCTAACCATCTTCCAACCTGGCTAGATCCAAAGGAGAATCTGACAACCCACAAAGTGCTAGAGTGGTCAAAGGGACCAGCTTTACCTACAAAGACCTTACAAACAAAATAGTCACTCACCAAACCAGTACTGAGGCTAATGATTTTTAAAATGGGAAACCAGACCCAGCATGGAAAATCCAGATTCAATCACTCTAACTCCAAACTAGTTAAGTATAAAAATGGGCAACATAGGTATAAAAATAGTATCCTAGTCCATGAGGAAAGGAGATAGGCTTCTTTAAAGAGGAACTGCATTCTTCCTTTCTGTCCAAATCTGAGGTCTTTCAACGTCTCGTTCAGTGGAATAATTGCTAAGTAAACTCAGGGTTGGGTAATTATCATCCTATCATCACCACAAACTGAGATGCATGAATATATAGAAGTAGACTGTTACATCCGGCTCCTCTAAAAGCATCATTAGTAGACTAAGCATCGCCTCCGGGACAGCTCACAGAGTCGCCTTCACAAAACCCATCTGCAGAGAAGGCAGGAAGGAGGAGGAGGAAGGGGAAATGTGCACGCCACCAGACTCTGCCCTCCTCTCCCAGGCTTGCAGGCCAGCAGCGATGAATCTGATGCCGTGTGAACGAGATTTGCAGGTGTGAGTGGGAGGAGGCCGCTGGGGCGAGCCCGGATGATGGGAATGTAGGGAGAGGGCGATTCTAGGACAGAAGCAGGAGCAAAGGTTCAGTGAACAAGAGTGGGACAGCTGCCTCTTCCTGAGGGAGGGCAGTGGGTCACCCTTCCGGAAGATTTAGAGCAGCCCAACCTTTCTGTCATCAAAGAAGGATGTGACAGGACAGGAGACCGCCTCGACAACAGACAAGCAGAGTTCAACTCGTCTAGTGACTTGGAAAGGCAGCCAGTCCGATTGGAACTCACTCCACAGTGGCTGCGGAAGGCAGCAGTCTCAGTGGGTCAGCTGTCAGAGAGCGAATGAGCGCTTGGCCGAGGGCACACGTGCCTGCTCTACAGTGGGCACCTGGTAAACAGCTACCGGGCAAATTAATGGGACATGCCTACTTCAGCTCCCCAGTCAATAATTTGATCCTAGAACTATGTCTATTTAATCAATACATAAATTTAAAGTGCCCACTTTATATCTTGTACTGTACAGCGCAAGAAAGGAAGAAAAGTTCTGCCTTCCAGAGCTTCTACTGAGCACAGACAGACAAATCACTACCCAAACAAACATGTATGGTAATTAACAACTAAGGGAAAACGTCATGGCACATGTAGTCATAGACTAGATGAGACCCGGGTCAGCAAGTATTTTCTATTTGGAACCAGGAGGAGGAAAATGTTTTAGATTTTGTGCCCCAAACTACCACAGTAGCAGAAGGCAGCTGAGGACAATACGTAAGTGAAGAAACATGGCTGTGTTCCAGTGAAACTGTTTATGGACGCTGGAATTTGAATTTCATGGCATTTTATATATTGTGAAATATTATTCTGCTTTTGATATTTCTCAACCATATAATACAATAAAAATTATTCTTAGCTTGCAGGCCATAGAAAAACAGGTGGACATTCAGATTTGGTGTGCAGATCGCAGTCTGCTCACTCCCAGAGCAACATGACAGAGGAGAAGGAGACCCTGCTAGAAAAGTGACACATAAGCTGAGACTAGAAGGAGGAGGATGCACCAGCCATGCACAAAGAGGGAGAAGACCCCAAGCACTGGGGAGAGTCATGCAAGGGCCTTAAGGAAGGATGAAGTGGATGTGTCCATGGGACACAAAGAGAGCAAGCAGGGTCACAAACACTGGGAAGGAAAAGGGACGTGGGATGACAGCTTTCTGAGCTCTATGGTCTCCAACTCGGCTCTGCACAACAGTACACTCTGTGCAATGGCTGATCAAAGGTACAGTGTTTAAGTAAAAAAAATTAATACAGTAAAAAGCACATTGCCACTAATCCCCTCAAAATGCTCCTCTTGGGCCAGGGTTTTAGCTTAGTGGTTCCAGTGCCTGCCTTGCAAGCACAAGGGCTGGGTTCGATCCCAGGTAACCACATACAACAATGCCAGGTGTGGTGACTCATGCCCACCAGCCCACCAGCAATCAGTACCACATACCACAGTGCTGTGCATACTGGCTCATGTCACAACATCACCCCAGTGTGTCCCTACCCACCTTCACTCACTTGATCTAGACGTGTGTAACTTCTGGCTCTTTGCCAAAGTCCAAATGGCTGTAAAGGTTCCATGTTTTTTGAATTGATCTGGGCTACCAAGGCAGCCAGAACAACACAACTGGGATGAGAAACAGAACTTCCAGCATCGCCTCAGAAAGTGGCAAGAATGACAGGTTAAGCATACGTGAAGTACGCAAGAGTATTTTGAAGGAAGATTAGTGATCCTGTATGTTTTACTTAATAAATTGTTTAGATTTTAAACACATTCTAGAGCTTTCTATCATACCTCCTATGTGTGGTATCCACAACAGATTCATTAAACACACAGAAAAGAGAAAACAGATCTTGAGCCCTCTGCGTCCTAGCTTGGCCGTGGTTTGGAGATGTGAAGGTGAAGACACTCTGAGCACTGTGCTCATCAGCAGGTGTGGAGACCTTGTGAGGGGACATCAGCCCCCAGTGGACTCCACAAGTACATCTTCAGATCAAATTAACCCTGACTTTACAGCCATGCAGACGCTGTTATCATACAAGATTAGTCTTTTTTTTTTAATTTTAAGAAGCAGCATCTTTCTGGAAAACCTGTGAGATAAACAGACCCCAGGGTATGTTGAGTTTGGGGGGTTTTTTTTGAGTGTTATCTATTATTTGATTCCTATATTCTAACAAATATCAATCAGTTTGGTGCTTTGCACATCAGTGTTATGATCTAACTTCATTGAATCCAAACTTCCACAAGTCTTCCGGTTTTCACTACGCAAAAAGAAGTAGACAACTTTATCTGTCAACTGCATACTATAACCGTGTCTGCTGTCACAAGCTGGGTACGACAGGTTCTCAGGGGCTCCCACCACACCTCCTCTGCTCCCTGTGGATCAGGGCTGGAGGGAGAGGGGGTGAAGGAGTGAAACAGCCAAGCCGAGGTGACAAGAACTTGTCTACGGATCCTAATGTTTGGATTTTTGGCTCTGGCCCCTCTTTGATCTTGAGTCAATCTTGCTCTTGGGAAGCTACCCAGGGCCATATTTAACCTTCATATCTGGATAATTACTTTGTTAATTAGCATTGCTTGCACAGCATTAAGGCACAGAATTGCATCTCTACCCTCCACAACCCCAAATCGGGGACAGAGCAACTCAACAGTTCGCAGGTCCTGCATCAAAGAGCATCTGCTATCAATTACCACCACCCTATCTCTCACCATCCTTTGCTTAGAAATGGCTAACATTTTTTTCTTCATCTCCTTGTAAAAACACACACACACTGACACACATGACATCACACACAGGCTGAAATCACAAGTGCCAAGGCCCAGCCAGAGGAACATTTACAATGGGCCTACACACCCCCAGAACAGCGGCTTGGAGGGGAACACCCACAGCTCATTAACACAACAGCATAAACCCAGGCACCAAGTTTTCACACTGTCTCCATTTTGTGTCCGCAGGACTCCTGGACCCAGATCAGGTTGCAGCCCATGGCCTGTGCCCCACCAAGTAAGACAAATGTGAGGGCAGAAGACACCCAAGAACACGGCCCATGACACCTTTAGCCTCGGGTGCAGAACACTCCAAGATGTTTGGATTCAGTACCGATCACAGAATTCTCAGCGTGAAGAAGACCCACGTGAGCCAGATGCCCAAACCTGTAAGAGCCACTCAACTCAAATGACCAATTTCTCTTTGTCCCATACCTGATACAGTAGATCTGTTACAGCCAGCCCGACATATGAACAACCTATAACTGAAATTTTAGTTTTAACTTACAACCACAAGCTTGAGTTAGGACCTAAATGCCAACTACTTGTGCCTCCAGATGGTCTCAGATGCAGATTTAACCCTTAAAAAGTTCTGGAAGGAAAATGACAACATCTTTTCCATGTGGAGTTAATTGAGAAATCCTGGGCCAGTGTCTCTCTAAGGACACTGAGATCTGCCTGTGCACAGGAGAGACTGTATAAGCTGTGTAGTGGAGCTTGAGTCTTCAATTAACCAACCTGAGTTACAACCAGTCCTTGGGAAAGAATTGAGTTCGTAGGTCAAGGGTTCAGTGTATTAAGAGAAACCTAGAGCAACAAGCCAGAAGCGAGTAAGTTGGAAGCCCAGTCTCTTAATTAATTAAGAATCTCTCTTAATTAAGAATTAATTAAGTCTCACATTAATCCACTTAACTTCATCACCAGTATTCAAGTACTGTCATACACACAATAAATGTTCAGCTTAAATTTTCAGTCAAGTACATAGCTATCTAGGTAGAAGGACGTTAAGAAATACAGGAATTAACAAACAAATCTCTACCTCTATTTTCTCATCTGCAATGAAGTAATTCGACAAGATCAGTGTTCCTCAACCCCAGTTGCACATTTACTTGTAGAAATATTGAGATTCCAATCCTTCCCCAGACCAAGGGAGTCCTCATCTTCAGCTATGGTACTTAGGCACCAACAGTTTGAAAAACTCCCTAGGTGTTTTGAGCCAAATCTGAAAAGCAAAGACTCAGATAATGAAATTCCACCCTGTACTTAAAATTCTAGAGGTTTTAATTGACCTGAGTCTGAAGACTCCAGGCCTAGAACTTGTCTCTCTCCAGCTCAGCAAATGAGGTGAAACAATGACATCAATAAATTATGTTCAGGAAATAATGACCATTTATTGGATTGCTTGGCACTGAGAACCAGGCGTTCCATGTACTGTCTCCAACTCCTCTGACCAGAGGCTTTGTGTCATTATCCCTGCGCAGCCGATAAGGAGAAGTGAGGAGAATGATCTGAGGCCAGGAAACATGGACTTCCTGCGCTGCCAGGAAGGTAGAGTCCGGTAAGTAGCACCCCACTCCTTTTCAGAACTACAGGCAAAAGATTTATTTCCCTCAGGAGCAGAGGAAGAGAGAGAAGTGAGAACATGAAGCCACTCAGCAGAGAGCTTGAGGTTTGGGGAGGAGGAATGCCTCCCAGCCCGTCCCCTCCAACTTGAAAAAGGACAATCCTGCCCCCCTCCCCCTGCCCCTGCTGTCACAGATGAGCCCTGATAAAGGCCTGGGGCGTCCTCCTTGATTCCTTTGTTCCAGTACCCATCCCATTAGAAAAAGGTCACTCATCTTTGGCCCCTTTTAATTTCAGGGGTGGAGAGGTAAAAGCCCAGCCGGGGAGACCTGTGCAATCATAAGCAATTACTTAAACGGCTTTCAGACAAGCCTTGGCCCTCCACCAGCACGCAGAGAGGGGCCTGCGTCTGGGTTTTGCAGGCGTGAAGGATGGAGGGTGGGAGGCTCAGAGCGGGGGAGGCTGCAAAGCCTTTTGTCACTGGGCCACAAAAAGAAAGAGAGAGAGAGAGAGAGAGAGAGAAGCCAGATTGGCATTTCCTGCCACTGAACTAGCTGACACTAACCAGCCCAGCACAGAGGAACTATTCACTTAAAAGTCATCGTTTCCTTTACTTATCTGCCTCTAAAGAAACAAATCTATTAGCAGCAAGAAATCACTCCAGTGGCTTTCACTAAGTGCTTCTCCTACTGCGGATGCTGAGCATGGCCTTCTCGGCTCCTCCCGGCAGTGCCTCTGCACAGCCCAGCCAGCAGTGACTCTGACCAGTCCAGATAACAAGGGCCATTACATTCCAAATCCTTCCCGACCTCCTCCCCTCCCTTCCGCCAAATCCCAAACCCAATTTCTCCCTGGTAGATCAAAGGCTGCCCAAGCTACAGGAGAGCTCCCTCGATCAATAAACTCTTGACAAGGGAATAAACAGACCAATCCAATAGTTTCCATCAGGATTTATTTGGCCCATTGCTGTTCCTTTCCTTTACGGAGCTGGGGAGATTTGATATCAAGTTCAAAATAGCTGATGCTAGATTCAAAAACCAAAAAACAGCCTCAGAACACTTTCTGCCGTTTGTCTTAAACATATAAACCATAACAGGAGGGCTAGCCATACAGGTAGACTTTCTGGATCTTCCAAAAATAATTTGCCTTCCACTCCAACAAAGTTTGCAAGAGCACCTGGTAATCTACCTAAACAAATGGATTTAATTTTAACAATTCACTTTGGGATATAGAAATAGAAAAAAAAATGAATACACTCTCATTGTTCACCCTAAAGCATCCTATCTGAAGTGCTTCACATGCGAAAAACAGAAAGTACAGATCAGAAAACACAACAAACAAAGCTGAACTCAGGATGCTTTGATTGAGAACACGGCAACTATTTTTAAATTCAAGAAGATATTCATTCACAAAACCAATGTACTTACTCTTAGCTCACTCTCCTGTGAATGTTTCTTTGGTGCCTAAAGCCTTAGCGCACAAAATCAAAGGAGAAAGTAGGGCTCCAAAGTGCATAATAGTCCATGAGACTCATTCAGAACACAAGACAACTCAATGGCCCTGTTACTGTACAGCAGGTGTATATCAAAGGATTAGTACATCTTTAGGGATACAGTCTTCCAGCTGCTTCCTTTACAAGCTACATAAACATATATTTTGATCAGTGTGAATTCCTCACTAGTAAGTACAGGAAATGCTTGACAGAGATCCCTGGGGCTTATTAAACTGCTCTGATACAGGATCCAGATCAGAGAAAGCAAAGCAGACCAACAACGCTGGCCACCAATGAGGGAAGGAGGGGGGGTGAGCGGCGTCTACTGCACAGGGACTGTGATAATCCCATTCGTAGAAGATAGATGTGTCTGCTTTGTATTCTGCCTAAAGGAGGGATCCTAACTCTTACCATAGCTCAAGTTAAAACTGACAGCCATTTCTTGTTTCCACTGTGTTGCTTTGTTTTGTGTTTTGTTTTGATAGTCATTTCTATTTTTTTTTTTTTTTTTTTTTTTTTTTTTTTTTTTTTTTTTTTTTTTTTTTTTTTTTTTGAGACAGGGTCTTGCTTTGTAGTTCAGGCTGGCCCTGAGCTCAGCCTCAAACTCACATCACAGCAATCCTCCTGCCTCTGCCTCCCGAGTGCTGGGAGTACAGGCGTGAGCCACCATGCCCGGCACTGTGATATGTGGTACTGGTTGCTGCTGGGCATGAGTCTCCACGCCCAGTACTGTATGTGGTTACCGGGGATCGAACCCGGGAGCTTGTGCTTGCAAGACAGGCGCAGCCGGAACCACTGAGCTAACTCCCCGGCCCAATAGCCATTTCTTAAGAGCTCCTACTCCTAGGTAAGGAGTGACTGCTTGGCAAGCTTTCCATTATTTCTTTCAGTCCTTGATCCAAGGAGTGCTATGAAATAGGAAGTTGGATGGAGCTGGAGATGGCAGGATTTGAACCAAGTCCTAATGTGACAGTCAGTATTGCCAGCTTTAGACAAGTATGCCTGCCGCTTCCCTGCCAGCCCACCATTTCTGATTCAACCAGCAACAACAGGCTTTCACTTCTGCAGTGCTCTCCAGGCTTCTGTATTCCAACTCATATTAGTAACACTTTATACATAGCAGATTTATGTCATTGGTCTCCAAATATTGTTGTTCACTTTTCTCTTCTTTGTTTGCATTTCTGGTAAGTCAAGGAAAAGACGTAGCTCAAGTGAATCAGAGGTGACCTAGGTGCCTTACCTCTGTGTCTGTGACCTTCAGGAAATGCATTTGGCATTAATTTCCGTGATTTTCAAGAAACTTGGTATTACTTATTAACAGGTCTGTCCTGCACGAAGACACCATTTATTCATTTACCCCACACAAACCTTGACACAGTTATTGACACCCACAGTGATTTGGTGGAGCAGGAACTGTTCCACTCTATTAAGGCAAGGAGCGGTTATCTTCAGATCCTGTGTTTGATGGCTACGTTGCCAGGCTTCTCCTGCAGTAATGGGAGTGTTCAGGCCAAACCAGCTGTCATGACCCATGAGGACATGGAACTTGGCGTTTGAGCCTAAATGGTTCAGCACCACTGGTCCCCCTGGCAGGAAATATGTCTCCCCACCAAACCTTGTACTCTTTAGCCAACATAAGGTACACGCATCTAAAATAGACCAAATTTTAGAGTTGATTGTTGGCCTGGTAACAAAGTGGTTACCCAAAGTAGGACTAACATGCTGTTTCCACATCGGCTTCCAGGAAATGGTATGCTTCTTGTATCACGTTCCTTTATCAAAGTTATCAAAATTGATATGAAATGAAATGGTTGCTTTTGAGCCTTTTATAGAACCCAGACTATGTATTTTACTGTATCATATATAAATGCTTTAGGACAAACTAATATAACACGTTTCAAATACTTTCCAGTGTCTCTATCTCACTTGGGCCCACCAGTCAGACTGGTCAAATGAGGACTGCTATTCTGCTTTGTTTTCTAGGGTAAAATTACTAGCAAAATTCTGATGTTCTTGTGTGGCCAGGTCTTTCCCTGAAAGGCAAGAAGTCAGCCTGCAACTGACAATCCCACCTGGAGCACCTAAGCATGGAGATAACTTCCGACAATGGCTCCTGAGCTCCTTGTCTTAGAGCTCCAGAGACCTCAGGATATGTCACACTTTCTCCCTCATGATGCTCCAGAAGCAAAGGCTTCCTTTTTCACTGATACACAAGCTCCTTCCTGCCCATGGACACTTGTACTTGTTGTTTTCTCTGCCTCAAGACACTTCCTCATCTTCCTCATCTTTTTCTCATCGTTCAGGTCCTGGTCATAATCACCTGTTTAGACACACAGCAGCCCTGACCTCCCCCATCTGAATCCCACCGATACCTCTACCCATTTACTCACTAGTGATGGTCCTAAGACTTTTCCTTGGAGCACTTAGGACAATCAAGAAGTCCTCTGTGTTTATTCATTCACTGTTAGTGCTCTCCAGAGGAAGAACTTCTTTTTTTTGCACCCTCCAACCCTCAGACAATGCCCAGCACATGGTAGGAGCTCTATAAATTGGATGCATATATAAGGTACAGCCTCTCCAGAGTCTGTCAAGTAGATGCCTAGTTATTTGGACAGTCTAAAGAGCGCTGATGGCCTCAGACATCCTAGCATGCCACATAGTGTCCGGGTATCATGACAACCTACCAGACTCTGGAGAAGAGGCAGGAACAGCCCTGTTTCCAAACACAAAATTGTCTATACAGATGCTCCTCATTTTACAATACAGTTTTAATCCTACAACTGGGTCATTAATTGAATTGATCATGAAATGAGGACTTGCAGATAGTATGTACAGTACATTATTCAGAACAAAGAAATGGCCAACAGAAACTCCAACCTGACGACTTTGCTTTTATTTGCGTGACTCTTACATGCAGTACTATAATGTGTAACAGAACATAAACCACAGTACTGTACCGTGCAGTACATCAGCAAAAACTACAGTCCTCTACTATAGAAGAAGCCACCACAACACCACACTGCTGCTCACATTCCTGTGTGGTGAGTCCAAATATGGGTCGTAAGTCTAAGTGGCACTTATGGGACATACGTCTTAACAGCCATTAAACAGGGAGGTCATTGAACAAGGAATATCTGTGTATTTAAAGGCTGAAATATGTGCAGTTTATCTGGGGAGTGAGAACAGATTTTGTGAATACCTTCCCTCATCGGGTCTGTACATAACACATTCTCTTAGTTCTCACAACAACCCTGTTGATTCGAGAGATTATTCTGACTTTATAATAAAGAGCAGACTGTCTCAGGTGAACTGCCAAAATTCTAAAACAAATAAAGTTAGGACCCAAACTTTGTCCCCTCTATCTTTAAAGCTCATGCATTTTACCATTTCTGTGATATGAGAAGCCAATACACAAATATGGAGAAGATAGCCTTGCTGTACAAATGCCCTAATAGGTCTGCAGCTATGTGAGCAATATGACTGACAGAGTTTTCCAACCCTTTCACAGCCATTCTAGACAAGTGCTTATTTGCAAGACAGGAGTATAATCACTGCAAGTTTTTGTGAGTTTTTCCAGGTTTTCAAATATGGCTTCCATCTACTCCCAGGAATAAAAAGAGAATTATTTGAGGTTTTAGTACCTGAATAAACTGCTGCTTTTGATTGTGAGTGGCAAATATCTAATATTCTGGCAAGATAAAGCTGAGTTCCTCCTTTTGTGGTGAACTTCTATCAAAAGTAAAATCAAGACTGAAAACTAATGTTCCTATGAGTACAATTTATAGAAGTTTACAATTTCTCATTTTTCTACAGTCAACTATCAGCAGTACTATTCAAACAAAGCTATAAAAAATTAGAGGGAAACAAAAAAATGTATTATCTTACAATCAATTCCAATTTATTTCTTTAAAAAAAAATCTCAGGTTTTATTTAATCCTGATACTAAACTTTTCTTTCTTAATCTGTCCACCAAACAGAGGGTTCTATTGGCCTCTCTCTCTCCTAGAGCTCATCACAGGTGCCTCAACCTAGTAAGCTTGGAGTCCAGCCCACCTACCTTTAAACCCCCACCCCTCTGTGCATGCACTTACCCCGTCCTGCCCTTGACCTTTTCATCCATGAGATGAGGTTCAAGTTCTTATGTCTTTCTGCTTGACTCTGACTGGAAACCAAGAGTTCAAGATCTATGACTCCACTTTGTAGTCTCTGCTGCCATGAATCCTGAGCCTTAACTACTGACTGAAAAATCCCCCTACCGAAGTAAACTTAGGTGAAGGGTTTGGAGCCACACCCAGAGCACAATCAACCCAGCAACAGCCTCTGAGCGTACTGTAGTGCAGGGGAGCAGCTTCCACAGCCTGACTGACCCATGTTTCCAAAGGCACCCTGATAGCAGCCCCAGGATGTGCTGGCCAAGCGGCAGAATTTAATAGCACCCTCTCTGCATCAGGAAAGCCTTGTGCGTGTGAACTTGTTGGGGTACCAAGGGCCCATGTCACAGGTCATGTCCCCTCCTGGATTACAGGGAAGGTGGAGTAAAACAACCAAAGGACAAAGAACCTGGAGAACATCAGGAAATGGTATAGCTGCATTAAGAGCATGGGCATTGGAATCCCGCTTTTAGCACAGAAGAGTTTGTGTGAACTTAAGCAAGGAAATTAACTTCTCAAAGCCTCAGTTATCATTTCTGGATTTAAAATACCTAACTTGTCATTTTGCCACAAAGGTTTGATGAGAGCACACAGAGCACTTAGTAACACACTTAGGCACTGTGTTGATAAGAAGTTCCCTAACAACTGCTGTTTTCGCTTTAACACTATGAAATCAGGCAGTTTCTTATGATAGTCAAACAGTTTAGCCCAATAAGTATATTGTCGGGTTTCCTTCCTAGATAACCCTAACTTTATAGCAGATGGAATAAACAGAAAATAGGAAAAATAAGTAAACAAAGGACTTTTTAAATGTGTTTCCAAATAAAATGATCTTAAAAGGAAACGGACAGAGAAAAACAGATTAAGCTTGCAGCACTCCCAGATTTCAAGACCATTTAAACATGGATTTGGAAACAACCTATCTATTCTTCAAAGTTCTATTCTCTCAGTGAGAAGAATTTTCCCTAGAGACAACAGATAATAGCTGGTACCAAAATACTGGTTCAAAACTGGTCTTGGCATTGAGGTAGAAGCTGCCAGGTGACCAGGCACCTGGTCTGCGGAGTTTCTGCCAGTGGAGCCCCTGAGAGAAGGCCCTGCCATACGTGAGTACACTTGGAATCCTGGGTCCACGCACGTCGGACAGCGTGTGCCAGGGAGAGGGGCCAACTCCCTCAGCCCCATCAGACTGATGTCACAGCCCAAGCTCTGCCCCTCTGAAGAAGGGCCTTTCCCTTTCCTAGACTGAGTACACTCACCGAAGGGCTGTTCAAATGGCATATGGTCCGCAGCAGACAAAACAAATTCAAGGTTTGGAAGAATGTGCAACTTCTGGTATAAAACTAGAGTTGGGCTATCTTCCACTTTGCTGATTTTCAGTCTGGATTCCTAGGGCTTCTGAATTCCAAATTACGAGATGGCAGCATTGGTTGGATATCCTTAAAATGAGCTTAGCATTGGTTATTTTTAGCTGGTACTAAAAAGAGATGGTTAAACCCACTTAGGAACTGCACAGGAGCTCAAGTAACTGCTAGATAAGTCTTTGCTTAGAGTGTGCTTCAAATTTTTGCCTGGATAGGAAAGGGCCAACCCCTGTGCTTCATTTACCTAAAATCCAAGCTTCTTCTTTGGAAATGTAACTGTCCTACACAATATCTCTGTTTAATTCTTAGGAAGTACATTTGAACTAACAATGACTTTCAAGGACTCCAAATATCTGAAATCAGTGTCAGAGAAGAACTTTGATTTAACTGCTTTTTTTCCTTCTTTATGAAATAACTGCTTAAAATAATTATGGAGTCCAAATCCACTTCCATTGCAAACACCACCAAACAAGTCCCTTGCTTCTTTTACTCACTTCAGCTTGTGGCTGACACAGTGAAAGTACTCCCAACAAAAACCAATGATTCTGACCCTGGGCCTGGCAAACATTTCTCCTCTTATAACTACTTGAGCGTGGCAGGCTCTTCCTATTAACTACATTACATCACCATTATCAAAAACGAAAGGAAATTAATTTTGTTTTTCAAGGTCTTGGCAATAAGTCGGTTCTTTACTTCATCAGACATCTGCTGTTTTTCTACGTGTGTCGTTTGTGAAGCTGAGTTTTCCTTATGACTTGATTCTTGTAACAATTTATCACAAAACAGTGTTTACCAGGGAGGCTGTGCCTGAAGGATTTTCTCTCTCCAAGCAAAAAGTGTGACATTCACTTAAAGCCAATATCATCATCTATATTTCATTCTTGAATAGTTTTCTGGGCTTAAAAGGAAAAAAAAGCCAACATGATGTCAAGAAAAAATAACCACTTATAGTCTCTGGCTGAAATGGATTGCCAACGCCGCTGTACTTTGTTTTAACAGATGGGCCTTTATCAGCAAATTCTGTGGGCAGCTCACCAACTTCCCTTAGGGAGGGAGGAATGCTTCCATTTACTTGGGCTCTTATCTGTTCACTTACAGCCACATTTGACCACAAAATTCTAGGCATTTTTCTCTTATACTGATACAAAGGACAAACCACAGAGAATCTTCTGTTCCTGGATAGTCATTCATGGGCTGGGTGACAAGCTTTTAGCACGGTCTCACATTGGTGAAAAAGAAATCCGGGGTCATTCATACGGAAACAGTGGCTTTACCAACACACTCTTCAGTGATCCCTGAACCTATTATAATACCAGCCCTTGAAAAAGCTCTTCACCATATTTATTGTGGTGAATAATCCCCTGTGGTTTGACTCACTCTACTTCCTGGATTTCTCTGTCTCTATCTCACTCTCTGTCTCTGCCTATCTCTCTCTCTCTCTCTCTCTCTCTCCTTTCAGCCCCTGACTTCCAGCCCCTGACAGCTTTAACTCTCCTGGTGAATGCAACACAGGAGTGAAAGTCCAGCTATTGCAGAGGAGCCATTCTTGCTAGAGCAGAGTGTGCGAAGAATCCACGCGCTTCTTCCAGCACTGTTGGAACAAACTTCTCTTAGCCATATGCTTCATATATGGACCTGTGTTGTTATGTTTATATTTTTTATGAAGGAGATCTGTGCCAAAAACAAAGATGAATGATGACTCTTAAAATTTCATTTTACCCTGAAAATTACTTTCACCTTTCTATGTTGCAATTTGAATAATCACTTCCACAGGAATCAAATCCCTAGGCCTCAGTTTCTCTAAACCTATAAAATACGAAAGTTAAAGGAGACCCAAGGTTGAGTGTTCATGAGAAACACCTGGGGAGCTGGTTTAATATCAGATGCCTGAGCTCTGCTCCCGGCCAAGCCGATGCCGAACCTTGGAGCGGGGCCAGAGGCCTGGGCTGGAGGGGACCCGGCGCTGGCCAGCCCAAGGCTCTGAGCACTCTGGTCTCATGGGTTCTGAGGTGCTTCATGCTGTGGGGGTGACTTTCAGATTGCTATGAACTTTATCTGCAAAACAGCCTCTTCTCCATTAGCATGGGAGACAGTGTCATAGTGAAGTCACAAAAAAGACTAAGCCCACGTGACACATGAATCACAACTCAGGGAGAACATTTTCAAAACCACTCATCCCCATCTCATGCCCTGGAAATGCAAATGGGAGAAAGTGCAAGGCCAGGCCGACCCAGACACCCAGCGCCAGCGCGGACGGAACCGAAAGCCCTGTGTGGGAGGCAGGCCGGCTGCGGAGCACGTGGAAGTCAGGGACTCGGGCCCGGGTCATGGCACTTCTCTGAGCGCGCTTTCCTCAGGTCCGAAGGGGCCCGCGGCTAACGGACACGGGAACTGCTCAGTGCCTGTCAGCCACTGACTCCAAGGTTGGCTCCAGGAGGAAACCAAACGGGCAAAACCCGGCCCTCAGGAGGGGCCCACAGGAGATGATGGATGCAAGTGACAGTGGTGGGAGGAACAGACAGGAAAATAAAGCAGCAGGAGGAGACAGCGATGGCACAAAGCTATTTCAAGCAGTGTCAGGGCGTCTCTCTGAGAGGGGACATGCGCAGAGGTCAGGACAAAGAGGGAGGAGACTCACAATGTCTGGCAAAAGTCACCAGGGCAGAAGAAAGTACAGTGTGAAGACTCTGAGGCAGAAGTTTCTGAGGAGCGTCGGGGCCTCACAGGAGCCCAGTGTGGGTTAAACAAAGGGATGAAGAGAAAGAACTCGGCTGAAGGAGCAGCAAGGCCGAAAGGGCCCGAAGTGAACAGTGGGTCTCATTCTGTGCTGCTGAGAAGCCAACAAGACCGACCAGTGTTCAGGAGGAGCCTCTGGCTGCAGTTTGAAGATGAGACATAAAGGAAGCATCGGCAAGCAGCACCAGTCACACTGCCACAGTACGTGGACACCAGGTGTCTGTTTCAAGAGCACGCATTACTCTCACTCATTCTCCCCAGCCAGGACAAACTAGCTGGGCTCTGCCGGCTTCTTGTCACTGGGGCTCCTGGGGACAGAACCACCACCACCACAGACAGCACTGTGACTCATATACAGGCCTAAAGCCTTGGGCTGGAAGAACACACACACCTCCGCTCACAGCTCACTGCTCCAGTAGACTCCAGAGGCAGCAGAGTGCGCGCCCACCAACGCCTGCACACTGGGGTGCTGGGAGCTACCCCAGTGCCCACCACAGAGACCAGCAAGAAGCAGAGAGCACATGTGGGGCCAGCACAGGGTCCAGGCCCGAGATGAGAACCCAGGGAGGTGGAGAGGAGGTGCTGGGAAGCAGACGCACAGCCATCTTGACGGGAAAGCACACGAGACTTGCCAAGGTGGTGCCTGAGGCTGGGTACACAAAGCGGGTGGGCGTCAGTGCAGATTAAATGAGCATTCTTACACACCACAAGACATCGTGAGCCCCACCGCTGGGAAGAGTACCGCAGTTCTAGAAGGAAGAAGTGTGGATGAGACCAGAGCAAAGCAGTTTAAATTTGGACCAACCGATCATCCAAGACCTCCAGACCTGTTTTACCCTTATATCACTATCTTCTAACACACAAGAAAAGATTCTCCCAAAATATTAGCAATATTCATTAATTACCAACTAACAACAGCCTCCACCTCCTAAGGAATTTTCCAGCAATGAGCTGATTTTTCTTCCAACTTCAGAGACGCTTTTATTCCTTCACACACACATCTGAAACCCAGAAACTACCCTGCACAAAAGTCGGGAACCCCCAGCCTTTCGGCTCAGATGTTGTAGATTAATAGTCATGCGATTTGGGAATGTGAAATGAACTGATAAGAAAAGCTGTACGCACCGATGACATTCAGGAATGGAAACTGACAGATCACCTGCTTCAGGAGATCTGGTTCTTCAGATTTTAAGAGGAGAGGGGAAAGACCTTTAAGTGACATTTGCTCTCTTATGGCTTACATTAAACAATTTAATATATAACATGAGGGAGAGAACATGATATAAACAATATATCCAGGAGGAAAAATAAATGACCTCAGTCCCAAGAGGCACTGTTATGCACTGGTACTGTTCGTGTACACTGTAAGGAATGATGTATCAGTTTTACTTCTAATCAGTATCTAAATATATCACCGTTGGTTCCTGGAGTGCATTACACTATCTTGAAATCCGTGCTCACATTTTGCATTAATGTGGAAAGTATCCACTCGTTATCAGCAGAACTTAATTCTATACTGAAAAATGAGGTGTCTGCTTGGTACACTTCTATTTTAAGGTTTAAAGGCACTGAGAAACCAAATCTAAAATAGAACCTCGGACTTAAGCTATACTGGTCTTTATCCAGGGATGTTGTAAGATAATGGCTTGTTGGGCATCTGACATAGAGGCATCACCTGTATTTTGGGGACCTCTTGGTTTCGAGACCTGTCTCAGGGAAAAAAAGGGAGTAGCTATCTCGGTGATGAAATGAAATTCTCAAAAAACATTCTTAGGATATATGCATTAAATCAGCATAATTTTTAAATAAAAAGCCAATCATCCCCAAAAGCAAGAAAAATGTCCCTGAAATGCCACTGTATTGGCATCAACACCTTACACATCTTCTACACTGTGTCCTGTCTTCTTATGTGTCCTGAATAAATATGTCCACTCTCAGTATGATAAAGAGGGAGGTTTATTATGATGAGAAAGCAATGCAAATTAAGTTTTGCAGGAGCTGAACAATGAATTTCAGGGGAAGCAAACAAAGGAATCGGCCAGACCCATGCCCGACACACTAGATGCTCCATACAATGCACCAAATGAGATTCCCAAGCACCTTCAGTGTGCCTAGCATGGTGTCATTGACATAAGTGTAAGTGGCCTCTCTACTCTTCAGCTCCCCACAGCAGTGATGACTGGCTTGACTTCAGTAGGTACTACAAAGGTATCTGTCTCAAGCAAAACACAGCTGTGGAGGGAGACGGGAACTTAATGGCTCACCCAAGTCACAGCACAAGCATGGTGCTGGCCTTAGCAATGAAGGAAATGACAAGCTCAACTGTTTTGTAACTGTCTCATTTCTGTGCTTCTCTTTGATTACCATCATTCTCTCAGACTGGGTTTTCCAGAAAATGTAACCCTGGTACCTCCAGATTCACAGTTTGACCATCTGGGCAGCAGAAAAGAAAGGACTCGTCTCCCAGTGGTTCCGGGCAGTGGTGCTGATGTCTGCATTGTAAACACTCCCATCGGATGAGTTTCAGACTTCTACCCTGAAGCCCCTGCATGAGAAGTTAGGAAGGGATGTACTTAGAGGGCCCTCTGAGCTACCCAGGCAAGTGTGTGTGGTGTAAATGGGTGTGTATAGGTGTAAGCATTGTGAACAAGGATAAGCTAACTTCAGCACACCGCTGACTTAACAAAAAGTCTGAATTCTACCTAGCCCTATCTTCAAAGAATATTTTAGAAGAGAGAGAATGAAATAAATTACAACAGAAGGTGTGATAGTTCTAATAACAGAACACACAAGACACACGGGCAGCACAAAGATCAGAGGCTCCCTTCTGCCTGGGAGTGGACCCTCAGAGGAAGCTGTATAGGAAAGATGCCTTCACCACCCTGAGCCTGGACTCAGGTGCATGAGTGTCCACCTAGGAAAGGGTAGGGGAGGAAAGTGGGAAGGCCCACGGAAACTGACAGAACTCTGCAGGAGGAGCCATGAGTGGCTGGAAGGAAATACAAAGAGCTTCAGGACAAGGGAATTGGGAAGGTCAAGTTGGGTGTATCCCAAAAACTCTGAGACCATGTAAGGAATTTAGAATTTTATCCCAGTGGTTTTCGACCTATTTTTAGAAGGCAGACATGTTTACTGTCAAACATTAGGTGTAGCCTCAATTCATAAAGCAAATAATCTTACATTGCTAGTGCATGTTCACTGTATTTTTTTAATGTGTTACATTAATAAGACTATGAATTCATGAATTAGCGTCAACTATGATGTTAAAATTTGGTATATGACATATCTGAGAGACTTCATATTGCTTTTTCTTAATTAAAAGTAGTACCAAGTTTCAAGTTATAAACATAATATAGATAGGCCCACCTACTCTTAGGTTTTTCCCTTTTTGCTTTTGCTTTTTCCCACTCTGGTTTTTGAACAAATAAAGTGTGTGTGGGGTGTGTGTGTGTGTGTGTGTGTGTGTGTGTGTGTGTAAGTGCGCGCGCACACGCACGTGTATGCACATGCTTGTTTTGCTAAACCACTGGAGAATAAATTACATCATGGCCATTTATCTCTAAACACTTCAGTGTGTATCTGCTAAGAACAGAAACGTTCTTTTCTGTAACTATTGTACAGGCTTCAAATCAGTAAGTTTACAATTGATGCAATACATTACCACCTCTGTTCCGATTTTCTCAATTCATCCAGACTGTCATTTACACCATCCTCATCCCCCTCTATAGAATCAAGTCCAGGACTACATATTGTACTCAGTTGTAATGACACTGTAGTCTCCTTTAATATGGAATAGTTCTTTGACCTTTCTTTGCATTTGGAACATTAGTCTTATCTCCCTTATCTGATGGACTTTTTCTCACTCTGGGTTTTCTGGTGCTTTTTGTCAGACCCAGATTGTACTTTCCCAGCAAGAACACCACCTGGTGATACTGTCTTCTCAGAGGACCATATTTGAGGGACACTGCCCCTCATTTGTGACATTACTTTTGCTCTCAACTCAGGGTGGTTTTGACCTCTCCATTGTATAGATAGTTGTTACTGTTGCTTTGTTATTAATATACAATCGGAGGCAAGATTTTAAGATCAAGCAATTATATTGCTCCTCATCAAACCTTACCTTCTAGAATCAATATCTATTCATGATTCTTTCCTGTATTTTTACTGACAGTTGCAAAATGATAATATGCCAGTGTTAGCTCTCTTTCCACACTAACTAGGTTCTTGCTATGCTCCCAGAAGCAAGAAGCCTCTTTACTCTCTCTACTGAGTTCTTTTTTTTTTTTTTTTTTTTTTTTTTGAGACAGGGTCTCGCTTTGTGGTTCAGGCTGGCCCTGAGCTCAGCCTCCAACTCAAATCACAGCAATCCTCCTGCCTCTGCCTCCCAATGCTGGGATTACAGGCGTGAGCCACCATGCCCGGCACTGTGGTATGTGGTACTGACTGCTGCTGGGGTGAGTCTCCATGCCCAGTATTGTTTTGTGGTTAGCAGGGATTGAACCTGGGCCCTTGTGCTTGCAAGACAGGCGCTGGAACCACTGAGCTATATCCCTGGCCCACCACTGAGTTCTTTATTCATCTGTTTATTAACAGCATGGACATGTGGGTTCTTTTTCTTTAGTATTTGTAATTTATTGTGGTCTTCATGTGCTCACCCTATCTCTGACCTGAGCAGCTGGAACCCATTCATACTGTCTTCTGTACGCTGGTCACACAGTTGGGTGTAGCTGCCAGAGGTGTGGGAGCTGGAAGCTTGGTCCTCAGTATGGCCATGGAGAAGCAGTAGATCCTTTACGAGATGGGACCCACAGAACAGATGCGTGCAGAAGGGATTAACATTCTGCAGGACCTCATTTGATTCTCTCCAGCTCCTGGCCTTGCCATATGATTGTTCTCACATCTGTCCTTCATGGTGATGCCATTGGCCATGGCCTTCACCGGAGTCAAGCAGATGCCAACACCATGCTCTTGAGCCTCCAGAATCATGACCTAAATAGATTTTGTTTCTTTGTACCTAGTCTTGGGCGTCTTCATATAGCAACTGAAGACAAACTAATACAATTATACAATCTCTATCTTTTCAAAAATTACTTTTACTTTGTGGCATGACAAGATATTCCAGGTTTATATCCCAGACTAGAGTCTGGGCGCTGTGTGTAATCACTGCTCTAGGACTGGCACTGTTTCTTGGTTTTTTCATTGGAAAAAGCTGGGGAATATATACTTCTGAGCACCAATACACAACACACACGTGCTCAAGCATATGTGGGTTGAAATTCTGAGTCTGTATCAGTATTTCTAGCTCCAGTCAATCCCCACAGGGTTCTTTCTCAACTTCCCCTTCTAAAGTTACATCTTTCTCGGGGGCCGGGGATTTAGCTCAGTGGTTCCAGCGCCTGTCTTGCAAGCGCAAGGACCTGGGTTCGATCCCCGGTAACCACATACCTATACTGGGTGTGGAGACTCACGCCCAGCAGCAACCAGTACCACATACCACAGTGCTGGGCGTGGTGGCTCACGCCTGTAATCCCAGCACTCGGGAGGCAGAGGCAGGAGGATTG